>VMBQ01003450.1:762-68548 GCA_007657795.1 Dreissena rostriformis
AAAAAAAAAAAAAAAAAAAAAAAAAAAAACAATCCCTTTCCTACCTAGCTTTTTTGAGACCGTTGCCCTAAACACAGAATTTATTTTGTTTGGTCTGAAAATGAAAATAAATTTTTAGTTTACAATTAATCATCATTAGAAAGTGATAAAATTATAAAGCGTTGCAAACACGAAACAATTTAATAGTTTGGAGAGTTCTGTTGTTATCGTTACATTTTGTGACCATTTGTGGATTGCTAATATATAGTATAAAATACACCATATTTGATTATATAGCAAGGATGATCGATAGGGCTCGGCGCTATAAGACTTTTACTCCATGGGTCAGTGGTTCGAGCCCCAGTGTGGATTACTTTTTTTTTCTTTAATTTTATTCTTGTTTTTATACTGGTGCTACTTAGTTCCGATGTTGACATTTATCAATTTAAAGCTTTTAATAACAGACTTCAAATATTAATCATGCCAAAATATGAGAACAAGTCCCTTTAAGGGTTAGTATACACAGAAATAATTATTTTGATGTTCAACATCCTTTTTCAATTATTCAAATGAAAAATATACTAAAAACAATAAACCAAAAATTTGTTTGCACGAGTATGCTTTGTTTTTATTTGTATGGACTGGTAAAAGTTCGGTAAAAGACTAAATAACGGAACTCAGTGGCAAATTTTCTAAGACTACCTGTTCCTTAAGTGTATGAAGGTGAAATATTTCTAGGCAAAAATAAATGATATGTAGCAAACTAGCAATTTAGCTTGGTTATTGTTGCAAGCTCAGTTCACTCATAAAAGCCTTTTGCAGAACCTTCTGTGAATGGACCCATCAAATTCAGCAGGAGTATTGTGTATGATGCTTTATCATCATCGTGTTTATTATCCCCACGCTTTTTGAAAAAAAGGTGGGGATATTGTGGTTATCTCCGCCGTCCGTCCGTTGGAATTTTGACCTGACCACTGGGTCAAAAGTTATGGGGTTGGGGTGGAGCTGGGTCAGAGATTTTCACTCATTTTTTTAGGTTATTTTACATTTACTTCTTCATTTCTACACCGATTCACTTCAAATTGATACTGGTCCTCTCTTATGACAATACAGTCTATCTCAACCATGCATGGCCCCATTCCCAACCCTGGGGCGCCCCACCCACATAGGCCACACCCACGCAAAATTGCCTTTTACTATAATTTCTTCATTTCTACACGGATTCACTTCAAATTGATACTAAACTTCTCTTATGACAATATGGTCAATCACAACTATGAATAGCCCCATTACCAACCATGGGGCGCCCCGCCCACATAGACCACACCCACCCAAAACTGCCTTTTACTATAATTTCNAAAGCAAATATCTTAAATGTATGATGCAAAATAAGAAAAGAATGTTTTTTTTGGTTAGCCACCAGATAAGACGTGTGAGAAAAACCTGGTTAACATTCTTGAAGCCACATTTATGTCTCAATCTTAGTTTAGTTTAGTTTAAACATATTTATTTTAGCTCGATTGCATTATGTCTCATTCTTGATAATCTGGATCATGTGTGTCCAAAAATGAGGTCACCATGTGAAATCTTAGAAAACAATATTACCAATCTAAAAGCCACATTGATGCCTCAATCTTGAAGAAACATGGTTAGAAGTTATATTTTGACAATATCAAGGCCATGTTAGAATCTTGGTGAAGCGGGGTTAAAATCTAGGTCATCATGAGGTCAAGCCTTTGCCAATGGTTATACTCTGAACTCAGTTTCAACTCAGGTGATCTCCTCTTGGGCCATTTTGATATAGAATTGCTTCATGTTAGCTCATTATCAATCAAATCTTGTCAGATAGTCAATTGATGGATATAATGCCCCATCTTCATATTAACTTATGTAGGCACATTCAATATACCATTTGTTCTAGTAACATACTTATTAGTATGCCATCACTTTACAGTATTTACCGTCTCTGAATGCATTGACAGCGCTCCAAAAAAAGCATAAGACGGATACCCAGGGTTGTGATTTTCCCTCCTTTCAGCTGATTTTCTCCCTTTCAATATCAAACTAATTTCACAAATAGTTATTAACTTTTCTGAATCTACATGTATATACAAGTTAAGACTTTAGTTGAACCTGGAAAGAGGGTAGGGCATTTACCTCCCCTGAGGTGGTTCTTAACCCATTTATGCCTAGCGTCTAGAAAAAAGGCCTTGGCAAACAGCGTAGACCCAAATGAGACGCTGCATGATGCGGCGTCACATCAGGGTCTGCGCGGTTTGCTTAAAGGAATTTCTGTAAGAAATATTTGAAACATAGAAATAAATATACTAGACATCCCTAATGTTGGAAATAAATTGATCCAATAAAGAAGGATGGCAGAGTCCACTGGGCATAAATGGGTTAAATCACAGCCCTGAGTTACCAGATACTGCTGGTATTTTCCAGCCATGGTTTGCCATCAAATTACCAGGCTTTTGCCTTGACAACTGTAATGGGAGTGAGCGGGATTAGACCTGTCACCGAGGAATGTGAACCAACAGAATCCTATTACAAAAACACCATTATTTCTATCATCTTAATCAAGTTAGTTCTGATTGTGGTAAGGTGCTACAGCATGAAATCCTTTCAAGAGATGGGCCTTTGATAGACCAGAATTTTATAAATTAATGACCGCAAAAGCTGACTGAGGGTTCTTAGAAGCTTCGAAGGCAAATAGTTTGTTTTAAGGATAGGGCGAGAGTTTTCAATGTCCTTGCAACTCACTTAAAACTCGAAGTTTTTTGTATTTGAAGAAGCTAAGTGTGTACATAAATACAATTCAAAGTATATGTTGAAGGTCAAAGTTGTAACAATTCTAATTGCTATGCAAGTCACTTACGTTTAACCCTTTTCATGCTGGGAAATTTGTCGTCTGCTAAAATGTTGTCTTCTAAATTTCTAAAATTAGCATTTTCTACGATTTTTTTTTTCAAAAAATACTATCAGAAGAGCAAACAGTTTGGATCCTGATGAGACGCCACGTTCTGTGGCGTCTCATCTGGATCCAAACTGTTTGCAAAGGCCTTCAAAATCCGGTTCCAGCGCTCAAAAGGTTAAGAGATTTAGCTTAGTTTGAAAATTACTATTGTGTAAGTTCAAAGTTCAGTGTAATTCAAGTCCCCAAGTAAAGATTCAAAGAAGCTCTTGATGTGAACATTCCTTATGTTAAAAAAGTTTCGTCCAAGTTACAAATGTATATGCAACTCACTTTTTCAAGTTTATAAGTACTTAAAAGGCCCATTAAAACTCAAAATCAACAAATTTTTCGTAAAAATATTTCGTAAAATATATATTCCATTTTAATTTTCCGCAACGCTATCTATTCATACGACACACAAACTCTAACTTGGTTCATGAACATGTGTTGAATATATTGTCCCACAAAAAATAAAAACAAGCATTTTGTATCTTGTTAAATCTAGGTTACCAGACCACATCTAGCATTGCAATTTTGGCTATTGCTTATAGGGAACACTGATTTTTTATGGGTTAACTTTATTTTACAAAATATTCGTTGATTTTTAGTTATAATAATGTTGACAATATAACATTATAGTTACATGTATGTACAAAATAATTACATCAAAGCCAGTGTAACTTGTTTCTGGAGTCAGATCATGCTATTTGCAATTTACTCGTAACAGAAAGCTGTGGATTCAACATCAATATAAATACCTCTTTAAGCGTATGAAATAACAATCTCAGATAATTATCTTCTCACAGAAATGTATTGAAAAGGGAAACAATAATTATGCCTCTAATAGGGTTTAGAGCAAAAATAGAAGCTGCCCAAGAGCCTGATGGAAATCATTATTACTCTACTGGCCACTCAGGTTCTTGTGTACTTAATTAGAAAGCTTACTAAGTGAGCAAAAATGTGATCTACATAAAGGAGTTCATAACAAAAATAGTACTCCTCTAAATTTGTTTATCTTTGGTCAAATGAACTCAATAGCAAATTTGGAAGAAAAGTCCACTCATATTCTTTCAACGTTTATACTTGTAAAGGAATGATTTGGTAACTTCAAACTAAAGATAGATCTCTTTAAAATTGTTTAATACGTGTCATTGTGGATTTCAATTGAAACAGGGTATCAAATTTTGGGATAGAAACCTGAAGCATACATTGTACTTCGGCAAAGTATGTGATAACTAGTCCAATAATTTCCTTATACTCCATTTAAAGGGACGTCCACTAGATAAAGCGTCGCGCGACGCGAAACGATATTTTGGGAACCTACGAGGATTGCTTATATAGCTAAAAAATACATCCGCCTTAAACATGAGCGTCCGTGGTCGAGTGGTCTAAACAGGTGGCTTTTTACTCTAGGACTCCAGGAATCCGGGGGTCAGTGGTTCGAGCCCTGTTGATGGTTACTTTTTTTCCTTTTTTTAAATTGTATTCTTGTTTTTTTACTGGAGATTTTTAGTTCAAATGTTTAAATTTATCAATATAAAGCATTTAAAGCATTTAATGACAAGCTTCAATACATGCCAAAATCTAGTGGACAGTCCCTTTAAAAGGTACAAAACATGGTGCAGTGTTTTTTTTCACCAATTTGGAATGGGGCTGGGTCCTTTGGATTGGGGAAAATCACGATGTTTTGACACAAATTAGGAAATTGGTGTATTATATTTTTTGTGTTTTCAATATTATGTTATACCAAGGTTCAACCCATAGAGCTGCATAGGAAAATTAACTTAATGTTGCATTTCATAAAAAAATAATATTTGTTTAACCTTCAATTGGTAATTTGAGGCAATCATTTGGGGAAAAAAATATACTTTTTGACATTGATAAAAAACACTGTGGTGGGTTGAAAATCATAATCATAATGGTAAAATTGTGAAAATTGATTACTTTGTTATTCATGAGGATCCATTTTTTAGAAGATAACAATGACACAAAAATTATGGCCATGTTTTGTCCACACATTTTCAATGGACTTGTGACACTCGATTCCCATTACCAGGGCTACATAAAGCCTCTTCACAGTACATGTACCTTCACTTCTCAGCTTTCACTGTTGTTGTTCCCGTTAATGCAAATTGCCAGCCTGTGTTTGCGTCATAGCTGGATACTTTTCCATATTGGGAGAAGTGGAGAAGAATAGATAGTTAGAGAGGCCGTATTTGGAGTCGCTTGCTGGAAGTGTAGAGAAGCTGCTAGCGTATTGGTGGTTCAGAATAATATATTTACCAGTTTTTGAATGAATATATTGTGCGCTGGATTGTAATTGCATTAAACTTTTGTAAGTGGATTTTTTTTCAATTTGTTTGAACTGCTATTTTGTTTTTTAGAGATGTTACAATTAATCATTCCTATTTTTTTTTAGTTAAAACAATTATGTTGATTTCGACAGTGTGTCACAAAAAAATGTACATTGTAATTTGTTAATTTGTGTAAAACAATCTTATTCAAAAAGCTTATATAATGCATTGGTGTTTCTCCCAGATGTCTGCATTGAATCCAACATTGTTGCAGAAGCTGCGATATAATGCAGAACATGTGAAAGAATCTGACAGCTAATTAAATTTGCCTGCTGAACAAATTCATGTAATAGTTTGTAGTTGTTTTATTCGAATCAAAAGGTATTTACTAACAGTTTGGGGCTTCATATACATGTTTAAAGCCTTGCTGAAAAAACTTAAATCTCTTGAAGCGAATATAAGTTATGATTAATGTGTAATTTTAACCCTTTGCATGCTGGGAAATTTGTCGTCTGCTTAAATGTCGTCTGCTGAATATCTAAAATTACATTTTCTTCGATTTTTTTTCAAAGAATACTATCAGAATAGCAAACAGTTTGGATCCTGATGAGACGCTACGTTCTGTGGTGTCTCATCTGGATCCAAACTGCATGTTTGCAAAAAAAAAGGCCTTCAAAATTCGGATCAAGCACTGAAAGAGTTATATGATAAAGCAAGAGTGTGTTACTTGTATTGTTTTGAGTTGTATTTAATTGAAACTTTATTTATGACCACAATTACAATTTGACATGAAATGACATAAAATTGATAGTATTTTAATGACATTGTTAAATGAGATGACATAATTATAATTTTTAATGAGACTGGTACAAAAATCAGGAGAACATGTAACAGCTGTTTCATTTTTAGTTTCAAACATTTGAAATTCATTCATGTCCAGGGTATTGTATTTGAAATTGTTACAGACATGACTTTTTGTGTGCTTTACTTCATGTTACACATACATGTATGCTGCGAAGATGACCAGTTAATATTGTTCTATATTTGTATTGGTGCCATCAGCCTGATATATTATAAAAGGAAAGGACAGTAAGATCTTTCTCTGTTTATCACACCTCTACGCCCCAGTTTATCACTATGACTTTGCATTTTTGGCAGGAATGAAATTGAATTATGTTGTATGATGCTTGGCGTGTTCATAATGACATCATGAGCATTTGAACTGAATACATGTAAGATATTTTTTTCCCTTTAATGACTATAAAATTCCCCTCTCAATGTAAGCTTTATTTGAAAAAAAAGTTTACTAACTTTGGACAAAAACTGACCAAGTAAGAAGCATTTTTGTTATGTTTCCACTTAGTTTCATCAGATATGTTCCCCTTTGTCTCAAAAATCCCCCATCGATGGGCCCCGCCACCTTTCCCCAGTGGGGGAAAAAAACCACTGTCTGTGATATCATGAACATTATTTAATATGCTTGCGCCATAATATCCCATATCTAAACACCCATATAATATGACATTTGAGAAGCTGCTGTCTTCCATTAACAAAATATCTGAAATGTAAGAAGTCACTATCATTTTGGGTACACTCGCTATGATATTAACCCTATCCGGCTCAGAAGCAAAGTGAAAATGGCTTTTAATGCAACTAGCATAAAACCAGAACAGCCTGCGAGTAACTCGCAGGCTGTTCAGGTTTTATGCTGTTTGCTGCTCATCAGTATCAGTCAGGGTTGGAAATGAAGCCTTTAAAACTTGCATCTAGTAAAAAAGGTCTTTAATTTAATTTGATTTTCTAAGGGACTATAAATAACTCAAAATAAATATCTGAGTGGTAAAGGGTCTCTACTGACTATTGCTGGATCACAAACACTCCATTAACAACTCTCCCCCTTCTTTATTTTCTTTTTTTTACAGGCCAACTTTTTATAACCCCATTAACGAAGTTTAGGGGGGTATATAGGAGTGAGCTTGTCTGTTGTGTCTGTCGGTCGGTCTGTATTGGTTGTCCGCTCTCTAACTCAAGTAGTTTTCATCCGATCTTCACCAAACTTGGTCAGAAGTTGTATCTAGATGATGTCTAGGTCAAGTTCGAATATGGGTCATGCCGGGTCAAAAACTAGGTCACGGGGTCACTTAGTGTTTTTTTTTCATGCAAAATATTCTGTGTCAATGCGGCATGTGGGGGTATTCGTCACCTCAGTGACAAAGCTCTAGTTTGTCGAATTGTTGAACTCTTGATATTGAACAACACTAAACAACAACTTTGGAAAAACCATCTATTATCCTTAGGATAAAACAATACTGACCCATTTTATCCACTAATGATAGTTTCATTAAAACAATAATGGTTGATTACATGAAACATGATTATGTGATTGTAAAAGGACTTAAAATGTTTCAGATTTGTTAGTTCCAAAAGATTGGACCTTTTTCCCCCAAAATTAAATCCGTTTTGGAGAAAGTCTATTGGCACTAATTTTATATCGAACCAAAAAAGAAGTCATTTCCTAAATCTGTTGGTCATTATTTATTGTCAGTAAATTCCCATGCATAGTAAGGTTACTTTAATGAAAATATGCATAATTTATTGAGACGTGTTTATTTTGGTTAGACCTCAAGATTGTGGTTTCTTATCTTGTGCAAATAAACAGAGATATAAGGTAACAGGANTGACAAAGGTCTAGTTTGTCGAACTGTTGAACTATTGATATTGAACAACACTAAACAATAACTTTGGAAAAACCATCTATTATCCTTAGGATAAAACAATACTGACCCATTTTATCTACTAATGATAGTTTCATTAAAACAATAATGGTTGATAGCATAAAACATGATTATGTGATCGTAAAAGGACTTAAAATGTTTCAGATTTGTTAGTTCCAAAAGATTGGACATTTTTTCCCCAAAATTAAATCCGTTTTGGAGAAAGTCTATTGGCACTAATTTTATATCGAACCAAAAAAGAAGTCATTTCCTAAATCTGTTGGTCATTATTTATTGTCAGTAAATTCCCATGCATAGTAAGGTTACTTTAATGAAAATATGCATAATTTATTGAGACATGTTTATTTTGGTTAGACCTCAAGATTGTGGTTTCTTATCTTGTGCAAATAAACAGAGATATAAGGTAACAGGATGTGTAGGCGGTTTATAAGAGTTTACTACATTTTTTATATAAAATAATGATGAAAATTTCAGTTAATGGTATAAGATGAAGTTCTCAGAATTTCTGTTCTCAGATTAGCCTGTACAGGTATTTCAAAATGTGTGTTGCAACTTCAACGCTTACTGGTTCTTTCCAAATGTGGTAATGTAAGAAATTTCGTTGAAAATTTATGTTCACATTATTTGTGTATGCCGAAAAAGTGAACTTAAGGTATACTACAACCAAATTGTTTAGAAAAACATTTAAACATATAAAAATACAGGAAATATTTATTATATATATAGATATAAATATATTGGATGTTGTTGTTATAAGTAATTTAAAGGTGTTAAATATATATAACTTGAGTAAAATATATAAATATGAAGGAAACATTTATTACATGTAAATGGGATTATTTTTAATAGTAATTTAAAGGTGCTTCATTTATATAAGTTTAATGTCATCCTTTCATTTGCTCCTTTTTATGCCCCCTTTTTAAAAAAGGGGGCATATTGTTTTTGGCCTGTCTGTCATTCTGTCTGTCATTCTGTCTTAAAACTTTTACCTTGCTCATAACTTTTGCAATATTGAAGATAGCTGAACTTCATATTTGGCATGCATGTGTATCTCATGGAGCTGCACATTTTGAGTGTTGAAAGGTCAAGATCAAGGTCATCCTTCAAGGTCAAAGGTAAAAAAAATAAAATCAAAGCGGCGCATTAGGGGGCATTGTGTTTCTGACAAACACATCTCTTGTTTTTATTATGTTGAACAGCTCATGTGCGATTTAACCACTATAAATGGAGAACAATTAAAGGAAACTAACTGTTTAGTCTAACAATACTTTAAATGTTCAGGACAAGTTGCATCGTAATAAGCACTTGGCCTATATTTTCATAATTATGGTGATCATGTTTGTTAATACAAAATATTTCAAATGAGTCCATGTGCTACCAAATCACAAAACAAAGAGAAAATGGATTTTCTGATAATTTACAGTAATGTGTATTAATATGTGACTGAGATTTCAACTAGAAAAATATATGAGCCTCGCTCTGTGAAAAGGGGTTTTAATGCATGTGCATAAAGTGTTGTCCCAGATTAGACTTTGCAGTCGGCACAGGCTAATCAGGGACGACACTAGCTTTTATGATATTTTTTGTTTAAAGTAAGTTTCTTCTTAGAAAAAATCAAGTTTAGGTGGAACGTGCCGTCCCTGATTAGTCAGTCTTTATTATTAATGGTTATTATTAAGAAATGTATTAGAGAGTCCATAAAATTAAGTGAGACTAATTCATGCAATTATACGATCTCAAGTTTGCATGATCAATATTTGTAATACTACATACAACATAGTACAGGGGAGAATAGCTCATTCACCAGCATGGACCTCTGTTCGTCTGTCTGTCTGTCTTTTACTATAAAAATGCCTTTCATTTAATTTAGTAGGTGTTTTTCTTCTAAGTTGAAACTGTTTTCAAAGTTATAAAGTAATCTTGACCGAGATTTTGAGTTGAGATATAAACTGAAATTACACTGACGAATGAATCAATAAGCTATAGAACACTTGAAAGCAACATGCACGCAATCAAACAAATAAGTTTTAAAGAGCCCAAGAGGCCATATTATTTCAAGTGGGCCAAAGTGCATACATGTGCCAAATACGTTTCTTAAGGGTATGTACATGCAGAGGCGCATGTACTAATAATTTGATACAGCTATTTAGCAAAATAAACTTCCACTGACCCTTGCAAAGAATAATTTATCATGATTAATCTTTATAGATTGGTTTATTTTAATAATCAGCATTTTTTCCAGCAGTTAGTTTATTAGATCATCAAATGCTTAATGGTTGGTAATGGTATTCTGAGAGCCGTATTTAGCTGTATAATGTATGAATATCTAATACAGTTATTATGTTACAGCCAGATACATTGTACAGCTTCCTTCAATTTCACTCTACGCCATTCTCTAGAGTATGCATTTAAAATCATAGTTCCATTATATTCCCTTATAAATATTCCAGGGGGCCTTTCATTTTCCCAACAGAGAAGAATTTACTAGAAGTCAACATTATTGCATCCTATTCTATTTACCACTTTATATGTAATTGTGTGGTTCATTACAATGCTAAGATATACTGTAAGATCGTTATCATTCGTGGGAGATTAATTTTCGTTGATTCCGTCAATTGACTGATCCTCAAATTAAAGATCACAATCAATGATTATGCCACTCGGTCAGCAGCTTGAGCGTGCTCGTCGCGACTGAGGCGAGAGTCGCCCGCAGAAGATCTTCTCACCTTGGGAACTTCTGCGGGTGGCTCTGCTAATCCAGCTGAGTCCGTCACCCTCGAGTCGGATGTCTTCCACACTGCTGGGATTGCTGTCTTCTCCAAGATGCAGTGGACTTGTCATCCGCTGTTTATCGTCGAGAGTTGGCTGACCAGGACCTGCCAGAGGTCCTGTCTGTAGAGGGATGGGTACGGCGGGACAGCGACACCACCAGTGTGAAGGACATACGCGACGGACATGGGTCATTTGCGGGGGTAAAACCCATGAACATCGAGGGGGTGGCTTTAGAGAGGGACCCCGGGGCGGCGGTACTCAGTGCGCTCAACGCGCTGGGGAAACCGTCTCGGAGATGAAGACGACAGCCGGTGACAGCGAGAGGGGCCATAAAGGCAGAGCCGTGAGCTTGCACTCCCTTGGCGGAGCTGCGTTCAGACATGAATTTGTCTTGAAATTGTCATTTTTTATTTTTTTATCAGTGCACATTAAGGTCTCATTGGCCACTGTGCTCTGGTCTTTTTGGATCTAACTTATACCTGTAAATAAACTCTGAATAACAACAAAAACAACAATGATTATGCCAAACATTGAAATTGTTAGTTACCTTGCAAGGCATGAAAGACATATGTATCCAATGTAATTCACGAACACATCCTGTGTTTGTTTGGCAATCCAAATAAATCCAGATAATACACAATGGGAAGTACATTACACTGTGTACTTAGGTGACACTTGACATTTCTTGTAAAACGGTAATGCATTAAAGCTCGCTTTTTGTTAACACACTTCATTCCCAGTGTGTTGATTGTGTTTTTCAGGGATGTTGCATTTAAAATTGCCAACAATATACGGCATACCAAAGAAAATAAATACAATTTAAAGATGATNAGAGCAACATGCACGCAATCAAACAAATAAGTTTTAAAGAGCCCAAGAGGCCATATTATTTCAAGTGGGCCAAAGTGCATACATGTGCCAAATACGTTTCTTAAGGGTATGTACATGCAGAGGTGCATGTACTCATAATTTAATACAGCTATTTAGCGAAATAAACTTCCACTGACCCTTGCAAAGAATAATTTATCATGATAAATCTTTATAGATTGGTTTATTTTAATAATCAGCATTTTTTCCAGCAGTTAGTTCATTAGATCATCAAATGCTTAATGGTTGGTAATGATATTCTGAGAGCCGTATTTAGCTGTATAATGAATGAATATCTAATACAGTTATTATGTTACAGCCAGATACATTGTACAGCTTCCTTCAATTTCACTCTACGCCATTCTCTAGAGTATGTATTTAAAATCGTAGTTCCATTATATTCCCTTATAAATATTCCAGGGGGCCTTTCATTTTCCCAACAGGGAAGAATTTCCTAGAAGTCAACATAATTGCATCCTATTCTATTTACCACTTTATATGTAATTGTGTAGTGCATTACAATGCGAAGATATACTGTAAGATCGTTATCATTCGTGGGAAATTAATTTTCGTTGATTCTGTCAATTGACTGATCCTCAAATTAAAGATCACAATGAATGATTATGCCACTCGGTCAGCAGCTGGAGCGTGCTCGTCGCGACTGAGGCGAGAGTCGCGAGTCGCCTGCAGAAGATATTTTCACCTGGGGAACTTCTGCGGGTGGCTCTGCTAATCCAGCTGAGTCCGTCACCCTCGAGCCGGACGTCTTCCACACTGCTGGGATTGCTGTCTTCTCAAAGATGCAGCGGACTTGTCATCCGCTGTTAATCGTCGAGAGTTCGCTGACCCGGACCTGCCCGAGGTCCCGTCTTAAGAGGGACGGTTAGGCGGGACAGCGACACCACCAGTGTGAAGGACATACGGGATGGACATGGGTCTTTTGCTGGGTAAAACCCATGAACATCGAGGGGGTGGCTTAAGAGAGGGACCCTGGGGCGGCGGTACTCAGTGCGCTCAACGCGCTGGGGAAACCGTCTCGGGGATGAAGACGACAGCCGGTGACAGCGAGAGGGGCCATGAAGGCAGAGCCATGAGCTTGCACTCCCTTGGCGGAGCTGCGTTCAGCCATGAATCTGTCTTGAAATTGTCAATTTTTTTTTTAATTTTTTTTTGTTTTGTTTTTACCAGTGCACATTAAGGTCTTATTGGCCACTGTGCTCTGTTCTTTTTTGGATCTAAATTATATCTTAAGCGAATACCGGGGCAGCCGGGGTAAATTTGACCTACTTTGGCTCTAAATTAATCTTTTTCCCCTGAATGGTCACAGGGGCAGGTCCAGCTATAATGACTCTGTGAAGGGGCGTGCATGGACCTGTAAATAAACTCTGAATAACAACAACAACAACAATGATTATGCCAAACATTGAAATTGTTAGTTACCTTGCAAGGCATGAAAGACATATGTATCCAACGTAATTCACGCACACTTCCTGTGTTTGTTTGGCAATCCATATGAATCCAGATACTACGCAATGGGAAGTACATTACACTGTGTACTTAGGTGACACTTGACATTTCTTGTAAAACGCTAATGCATTAAAGCTCACTTTTTGTTAACACACTTCATTCCCAGTGTGTTTATTGTGTTTTTCAGGGATGTTTCATTTAAAATTGCCAACAATATACGGCATACCAAAGAAAATAAATACAATTTAAAGATGATGACGTGTGATCAATCCCTGATTAACCCATTTATGCCTAGCGTCTAGATAAAAGGCCTTGGCAAACAGCGTAAACCCAGATGGGACGCCGCATGATGCGGCGTCTCATCAAGTCTGCGCTGTTTGCTTAAAGGAATTTCTGTAAGAAATATTCTAAATCTAGAAATAAAAATACTAGACATCCCTAATTTTGGAAATAAATTGATCCAATTTAGAAGGATGGGAGAGTCCACTAGGCATAAATGGGTTAAAAAAAGTTTCTGCCTCGCAAAATTTCCTCAATCCCACTGCAAGAAAATAAAAAGAAGGGCATAGTGGTTTGAGGAGGCAAGGTCAGGGACCTTGGGCCGTTCTATATTGCACCCTTTCTTTTGGGCCAAGCTGGAGCACTGCCTAAGTTTGGACTAAGACTTTTGTCGCTAGATTTTTCATCGCTAGATTTGGTCTGGTAACATACTGAATTTACAAGAAACAAAATGCACTTTTTTATTTTTTGTGTTACAATATTTTTTTTTTTAATTTCCTGCAACAATATCTATTTATATGACACACAAACACTAACATGGGACATGGACATGTGTTGAATATATAAATTGTACCACAAAAAAATAAAAAAAGAGGATTTTGTATCTTGTTTTTACTATGTTACCAGACCTCATCTAGCATTGAAAGTTTGGCTATTGCTATAAGGAACTGAGATTGTTTTATGGGTTAACTTTATTTTACAAAATATTTTATGGAATATTTGTAGATTTTAAGTGTTAATGGGGCCTTAACTCTTTCAGAGCTGGAACCGAATTTTGAAAGCCTTTGCAAACAGTTTGGATCCAGATGAGACGCCATAGAACGTGGCGTCTCATCAGGATCAAAACTGTTTGCTTTTCTGATAGTGGTCTTTGAAAAAAAAATCAAAGAAAATGATGATTTTAGAAATTCAGAAAATGACATTTTAGCAGACGACAAATATCCCAGCATGCAAAGGGTTAATCAATACTGATAAGGCTTCCATCAGGGCCATCAGCATTCATAGAATGCAGCATCTTGTTCTGTTTGTTACAGAGTATGGCACCTGCGTAACTGAGGGATCCTGTCCGCTATGGGCTGATGGTGATTCCTGCCACCCATGGAGGCTGCAGTGACCTTGACCCCTGTGACCTTGCCAGAGGGGTCAGCCACTTCCAGTAGTATGTATCATTAGTGTTCTAGTCATTTGTTTCCTTCTTGTTCTGATTCAAAGAGTCATGCACACTACTTACTATGTAAAGCTAACTTACTACCGTACTGTTGTAAATCCTGGTATCCGCATTTTTAATGCCAACTCAAACACATAAGCTATATTAGTTATGTCTCTTTCCCCACACACTTATGATTTTTTTTATTCAGAGCAAACTGCTTAGAATATAGCAGTAGTAAGAATGTTTACTGTAGTCTCTTATACAGAGCTTGGTAGAATACCGAAAGCTTAGAACAGCAAAAACAGGTCTGATGAAATATCTATGGTTAACAATCAAAATTATGCTAAAATTAGCCAATAAGTGTTACTATACGTAGATATTACCATAAAAAATCCCCCAGGCAACCAATATTTGCAAGTCCTGAATAGTCAGACTACGGACCTAATCGTAATATTCTTCAATTTCATGCCACTCCTTGGTTCTGATGAGACCTTTTGGAAATGAAGGTGGCAGTTTTGTTAAAGGAATCCTTAAGACCTATCATTATATGCTATCAATAATGAATGCTTGGGGAAAGTCGTTCTTCATTTAATGCAAAGCTTGTATTTGGTATGTGGTTACAATAGTGTGGAATTTCAATAGAGTTACGATATAAGATAATTTACGATTCTTTATATTCATGTCCGTTATTAAGATGCTTCTTATATATTAATAGTTGAAGTGATTAATGTAACTAGTGTTAAATTGTAATTAATTTTTATGCCCCCTTCTTCAAAGAACTTCTTCGAAGAAGAGGGGGTATATTGTTTTTGGTCTGTCTGTCATTCTGTCTGTCATTCTGTCCCAAAACTTTAACCTTGGTTAAAGTTTGATAACTTGCAATATTGAAGATAGCAACTTCATATTTGGCATGCATGTGTATCTCATGGAGCTGCACATTTTGAGTGGTGAAAAGTCAAGGTCAAGGTCATCCTTCAAATAAATATTTTTTTTCAGTAAAGTGCAACCGCACATTTGAAATATGAAGTCCCCCACACTGATCCGACATTTTTCTTACCGTTCAAACGCGCGCTCTGTCTGTTCTGTCCCAGTCCTCTGAGCGGCGAGTGGAACTGATGTGTATTTAGGAAAGCGATATGATTTGAGTCTTTCTCATAAAGTCACTTTACTGACACCTCATTTATAAAATATTTCTTTGAAGAAGTATGGCCAAAGATGTGGTTGACAGAGACACGAAGGTAAATGTATTCATAATTTCAGAATTGTCATATGTTTTTGCGGTGAGTCCCAGATTTTTAACTTACCAAAGTAACTTCAAGTTTAGCATTATTTTTCTCTTTCCGGGATATTGTTTGCTGCATTAAAAAATATAAGTGTATATGAAGTGAAAACACCAAAAATAAACAACGGTTGCGATAGAAACCTTTAAACATAGCATAATTACTGTTAGATGCGTCTAATGTCACTTTAAAACAGTAAAATAAGTTCATTTGAATCATTAAGACTTTCTTTATTTTTCCCCAAATACAGGCATTTCGCGCAATTTTTTCCCCTCAAAAAAGGCCAGGCCCTTTCCCCAAAATCAGATAAAAACCCCTGTTTTAAGACAAAAGCATTGTTTATAGAATCTTAAATACACACTGTGAAGCAAATATAAGCGTTGACTTTTTGTAATTGGTCACTTTGATGTTCCTCAAAATTTAAGGCAAAGTGGAAAATATTAATGTTCACAGACACAGTGTATTAATAAATAAAAAGACAACATTTTACGTATTTCCACTTTGATATAATTTTCGAGACAATGTGGAGAAGTTATGTTTACGTAATCTTTAATACATTGTATGAATCAATAAAATGATAACTTTTCACCATCGTTCACTTGGCTCTGCGCTTCTCGAATTTCCCACCAAGGCTTTTTCCCAATGGGTCTCAAAACAAGCACCAAGCTTCTGGCGATATTGATTTTCGCTGAGTGTTGTGTGGACATTGTTCTGAATGGTGTTTGCGATTGTGAGAACCTCTGAAAGAAGATGGAAGGGTGTCGGCGTTTACATCACTCCAGTTACGTTTAACTGTTATTTTTTGGGACCATTGGCGGGTCTGATTATCCCTTTGCATGCTGGGAAATTTGTCGTCTGCTAAAATGTTGTCTGCTGAATTTCTAAAATTAGCATTTTCTTCGTTTTTTTTTCAAAGAATACTATCAGAATAGCAAACAGTTTGGATCCTGATAAGACGCCACGTTCTGTGACGTCTCATCTGGATCCAAACTGTTTGTAAAGGCCTTCTAAATTCGATTCCAGCACTGAAAGAGTTATACCCAGATATTATGGCCTGTATCATTCAGTCTGGTTTGATGTTTGATGGTGTTGTTTCTGTGGAATAAAAGAGACTATTTTGATTGATAGCCTGTCCCACCGGTTCTCTTGTGGATGATTATAAAAGCCCATATATAAATCGAGGGCTGAACGGAAAACTGTTGTATCTCCTTCTTTATTTAATATGAGTTACAACAGTCTTCCGTTCACCCCTCGATATATATTATATTGATGAATTATAAATGTTCATGGGTAATCATAATGATTATGGAGACCCATTTGCTGCGATGATCGAAAATGAATCATTAATGTTATGAGATAAAGTTGATATATTTCTGTTACATTTCATTATATTGTATGAAAAGCCATAACATCCATATCTATAACGTTGGCATTCGATATCAATTGTGCATTAACCTGTGGGGGGGAAGTGAATTTGCAGCTATTATTTTAAAAGATACTTGGATATTGCCAACTCGACAAAAGTATTAAGAATTGTATATTTCAAAACAAACGTATTAAGCTTGGATCGAAATAAATAAAGACAATGCAACAATTTCAAATGATGACTTATGTGTTGTACATTTGTCATGTTATGATTTTTTTTGATACCATAGATTCTCCTATATAAACTCTCCCAGGGCTAAACATATTTCCTATAGGGGGCATTTAATATGAGTCTACTAATTTGGTGTTTGCCTTTCATTTATATTAGTTTATTGAAAATAATCATTTAGTTGCAATTTAACAAAATAATGCCTTTACATTAGGGTTTAATGCATTATGAAGGCCTGAAATTAATAAGGCTTGACCTTTTTTGGTTTCTTTAAAAATTTGACGGACTCGAGGGTGTTAAGAACAGAATATGCAGTAATAAGTAATTACTGTATGTGAAAGACCACTCAGCCATGAAATCAAACGTTAAACGAGCGTCTTGGCTTCCAGACATAATACAAAACTCACAAATCTTAGATCAAAGTAATATGCCTGACTTTAGGAATCTGTGCTGTCTGAACTTCCATTTTCCGTCCTTCTATGCAAAGATTATAATTAAATTGACCAATCAGAAACCATGTACATGCATAGTGAATTAAGAAATTGACGCTACTTAAAAATATCCACTATAAAAAGGAATCAATGCTTAATGGTTATTTCCAAAAACTGTATTATTTGGAAAAATAGTGAGACAATAACCATTATGTAATAAATAAAGGTGTGTTTATAATATTATATATTGTTTAATTATCTTTTTTTTTAAGCCAGAACACTGAAAACCATGGTATATTTAGTTTTGACATGATATACCATGGTTGAGTAAGTTCTAGTTAACTGTTGATGAAAGGACTTGAACCCAAAAGTTCTATAATGCAAACACTGTTTAACGATTAATTTTTTATCTTGCCCAGATGTAAAATCATGCGCCACAATGGGGATCAGACCTTGGACCTCCTTGTTAAAAAATGCAGACCATACACAGTATTGCTATAAAAGTTAGTTCATATAGCAATTCAGTACACATGGTCCTTATACCTGACATTTGAGTATTGCTCTGAGAAAACGGGTCTAAATGCATGTTTGTAAAGTGTTGTCCCAGATTTATAGCCTGTGCAGTTGGCACATTCTAATCAGGGACAGCATTTTCCACCTAAGCTGGGTTTTTGCTAAGAAGACACTTCTTTTAAACATAAAATACCATAAAAGCGGAAATTATTTTCCCTGACTGCACAGGCTAATCTTGGATAACACTTCTAACATGCCATTAAAGTGATATTAGACGCATCTAACAGTATAAAGTGTCTATCACAACCGTTGTTTATGTTTGGTGTTTTCACTTCATATACACTTATATTTGATAATGCAACATCAACATACTAAAACAATATCCCGGAAAGAGAAAAATAATGCATTTGAATATCAACCATACTTTCGTTTGTGACGTAAATTTGGTTAGTTTAAAATCTGCGACTTTATACACTCCCTCTGAAGTACGTTACAATGAAAGGTGTGTCTGTACGACAGTGCGATACGGCGTTATAACTACAACAGTTACGGCGTCTTTCCACAGTTTGTTGACGATACAGGACGTTGTTAAAATAAATGGTAAATAACAATAATTTGGAATAGTTTTTGTAAGTGTATACGCCAATGTTAATTTAAATACGGGTATTGTATTCCTCTTAATTAGCTTGCCATGTAATTTATTCCTATGTTATCGATAAAATGGAAGTTTAACAGACCTGTACAGACAACTCATAAATAAAATAAAACGTGTAAGTTTAAACAAAGAATTTACCTGTGTAAACGCGTGTGTATGTCTGTAACTGTCAAGACGCCGTAACCGTTGTAGTTATGACGCCTTATCGCGTTGTCGTACAGACGCACCTCTCATTGTAACGTAGTTCAGCGGGAGTGATATAAGCGGCAGTTCCGCTCGGTTTAACTTAGAGGACTGGGTTAGTCACGTAAAATATTGAATATAATATATATTTTTATAAACAACTGGAAGCAAGATGAGTCAGTTACCATATTTTAACTAACTCTTTAGACCTGTTAATTCTTTTCAGCTCAATTCAACAGTGAAAAATGCGTCTAATATCACTTTAACTTGATTATATATATATTAGCCCAGTTTTTTCAGCGCAAGGCTAATTTCTATATTCAGGTCTTGGGTCTGGGGGACGTGGGCAGCTTCCAAAGCAGCTGGAGTCAGTGAAGGCGGCAGACGTTTTCCCGCAGTACAGACATCGCTGGAACACTAATGAGGTTTGTCCACTTGGTCATAGCCTATTGGCAGTCGATATATCAGCAATAGCAGGTCGCCGTGGCATAGTGGATATGGTGTCCGCCTAGCAATCGGGAGGTCACGAGTTCGATCCCCACAGTGGGAGCGTTCTTTAGATCTCCCCCAAAGACACCAAGTACTGGTTCTTAGTCCCTGGAAATGGACTCTAGAGTGTTTCGAATAAGCCTAAGGCTTTCAATGCAATCAAGCTAAAAGAAATTAGTTTAAACTAATACCAGTTTCCAAATAGTAAAGGTTGATCGCCTGTGCTTGTATGGCAAAATGTCCTGAACTGTAAAAATTCTGACCCTATAATTGTGAATGTTAACACATTGAGCAAAACTAAAAGATTGTTTACAGGATTCAAATGACGAATCTTTTTTTTTACTTCAATCCTATGTTGAGCCTAAGGATGTAATTTTTACAGTATTCATTTAGGTGAATTCCCTAATGTTTTTCACAAACATTACAGAATCCATGTTAATGAGTACTGTTTAATTTGAATCCTTAGGCTTAGCATTTTTTATTTTTTTTAAATGGTTTATAGAAATATATCTTGTTTGAAAATTCAACTAAGTACTTTTATTTGCATGCCTGTTTTGAGAGGTTTGTCACTATGTTATGTACATCTTGTTGTCCTTAATCAGTCGACATTATTTTCCTACCTGCGGACTTCTCCTCAAACCTGCATTTAGAAAATTTACATTATGTGTTCTGATCTGAATTTGAATTCTTACCCAAAACTTATTTTTTTTCTGAAAAAAAAATACATCTTACTAGTATTACTTGAAGGTACCCTTTGCTTCACATTATAAAGAGGTAAATTGACAGACTAAATCCAGGGTTTCAAGGTCATGGCATTTTTTTAACCCTTTGAGCGCTGGAACCGAATTTTGAAGGCCTTTGCAAACAGTTTGGATCCAGATGAGACGCCACAGAACGTGGCGTCTCATCAGGATCCAAACTGTTTGCTATTCTGATAGCGGTCTTAGAAATAAAATCAAAGAAAATGCTAATTTTAGAAATTCAGCAGACGACATTTTAGCAGATTACAAATTTCCCAGCATGCAAAGGGTTAACCTAATTTAGCCTCGTTCTGGGTAAACTTGGCTAAATATTTGCATGTGCATATAGTGTTGCTCCAAATAAGCCTTTGCAGTCGGCACAGGCTAATCAAGCACAACACTTTCCGCCTAAACTGGATTTTGGATAAGAAGAGGCTTTCTTTAAATGAACAACACCATATAATCAATAAAGTGTTGTCCCCAATAAGCCTGTGTATACTGCACAGGCTGATTTGGGATGATACTTCTAAACTGGATTTTCAATAAGAAAAGGCTTTCTTTAAACAAAAAAACACCATATAATCAATAAAGTGTTGTCCCCAATTAGCCTGTGTATACTGCACAGGCTAATTTGGGATGATACTTTACGCACCTGCATTAAGCCCAATTTTCCCATAACTAGGCTCAATTTTGTTCGGGCCGTATCTTTGTACTTCTTCACCAAGTTCTCAGTTGCCTCTACATCTGTCTTAGAAGGCAAAGTAATAAGCATCATTAAGCGCCCCAAGGGTGCTTATTAATTCATGGAAGATGAATAAGGCTATATAAACAAGCCACTTTGGGTAATAGTGTGGCATAAAATAAGCTGCTTCTGTGCCATTTTTAGTGTTGACCAAGTTAATACAATTTTTGTGGTATGAGTGGTATTAATGGCACAGTGTTACATGCTAATTAGGTTACAATAATATGGATGCTATATGTGGCGTGTTCTGAGAAAACTGGGCAAAATGCTTGTGCCTAAATTGTCATCCCAGATTAGCCTGTGCAGTCCGCACAGGCTAATCAGGGACGACAATTTCAGCTTTTAATTGAATTTTTCGTTTAAATGATGTTTCTTCTTGGCAAAAATCCAGTTTAGGCGGAAAGTGTCATCCCGGATTAGCCTGTGCGAACTGCACAGGCTAATCTGGGATGACACCTACGCACATGCATTTTGCCCAGTTTTCTCAGAACACACCACATATAGTGCCAACCCATGCAAATACAAACAAATCTTGTTGGACATGAGGTCCGATAACTTTTAAAATTTTATCGGACCTCACCAGATTTTATCGGACCTTGTTCTTTTTTAATTGTTACGTCACCAGCAAAGACTGCAAGTTCAACTGGTTGGTAAAACTTATTTTATAGTTAAATTATAATCTACAAACTAGTCCGTATTTTTTTTTACATATTCCTAGTTTCATGTTCATTTTGAATCAGAGTTTTACATATATTGTTGGTGCTTTTTTTTGTCGGACACGAGGTCCGACAATTTCGGAAATATTATTGGACCACAACAAATTGTATTGGATTTGTCCGAGGTCAGACGTCTTTCGCATGAGTGCTAGTGCCATATATCTGTTTATTCCAATTGCGCCTGGTGGATTTATAATATGCACTTCAAAGATAGTCTTTACTCTTGTTTTTTTTACGAATCAATTAACCCAAACCTTCATTATGCAAAATCAGACAGTTATTTGAACTTTTTATAATCTTGATCTTTTGTTCCATTTTCATCAATGATTCATCAATAAATTACTTTATTTCTGATATCTTGTTAATGTTATTATATTATTCATGATTTGCCCTTGCTTTAAATGTAAATTCATTCTAATTTCTGTCATTGTTACACACTTTTACACAACATGTGTGAGGAAATGGCAGATAGGCATTGTTAATTCGACCTATTCACACTAGTAACTTTCAAAACAGAATGAATCTATTCTCAATGGAAAAGGTGCCAATTACAGGTTCAACAGAATTTGCTATTGATCTTTAGTGACTGCTTAATGGAATCTCTTTGACATCTATTCAAATGTAATGTATGTAATTGCAACATTATTCTATGACGCTTTCCATTCAATATTGTTATGTTATAGCAACATTATTCTATGATGCTTTCCATTCAATATTGTCTACTGACAGAGTTGGTCGACCGTTAATTGCAGTTTAATGAGATGGTAACNTGTCATTGTTACACATTTTTACACAACATGTATGAGGAAATGGCAGATAGGCATTTTTAATTCGACCTATTCACACTATTAACTTTCACAACAGAATGAATCTATTCTCAATGGGAAAGATGCCAATTACAGGTTCAACAGAATTTGCTATTGATCTTTAGTGACTGCTTAATGGAATCTCTTTGACATCTATTCAAATGTAATGTATGTAATAGCAACATTATTCTATGAGGCTTTCCATTCAATATTGTTATGTAATAGCAACATTATTCTATGATGCTTTCCATTCAATATTGTTATGTAACAGCAACATTATTCTATGATGCTTTCCATTCAATATTGTCTACTGACAGAGTTGGTCAACCGTTAATTGCAGTTTAATGAGATGATGACAGTGTGTGATGATTATGACTGGTTCCATTCTCTGACGAAAAATACCTGGGCCTGAATTCACCAACCCATTCTTAGACTTAAGACTAAAGAATAGACTTAGAATGAAGAAATATATGTCCAGCTTGTGAATATGTACAGGCTACCTCTGGTGATTATGTCATTAACCCTTTGCATGCTGGGAAATTTGTCGTCTGCTATAATGTTGTCTGCTGAATTTCTAAAATTAGCATTTTCTTCAAAAACAATTCAAAGAATACTATCAGAATAGCAAACAGTTTGGATCCTGATGAGACGCCACGTTCTGTGGCATCTCATCTGGATCCAAACTGTTTGCAAAGGCCTTCAAAATTCGGTTTCAGCACTGAAAGAGTTAACAAAATGTTTTAAGTGAAGAATGATGTTAATAGAGGTGGTTAATGCCAAGTTTGACTAAAAATTTAAGGAATTATTGAATATTCAAATTTAAAGAATATTCTTTATTCTTAGTCTTAAGTCTTAAAATTAGTTGGTGAATACGAACCCTGGCATCTATGTATATAGGCTTTTAAGCATATCTGGGTTACCAATAATTGAATAATTCAGTTACAAGGAATATGCCACTTGATTGGATTTTTTTTCATGATATTAAAGGCATAATTAGAACATACATAATTGTGTACATACAATTTGATATTGAGATTAAAAGCACGTGCTGCATTCATCCTAGTTCTTTCCTTTGGCAAATACATTTAATTTCTTGCATGAGACTAGAGTCAAATGACACATACAATTTCAAAATGTTTTAGGTGAGAAGTAAATTACATATATTATATTGTATGTGAGCTTAGTCTAGAGCCAAATTATATTTGTTTTGTTTTAGGTGAGCTTAGAGCCAAATTACATATATTTTGTTAGATGTGATCTAAGAGCCAAATTACATATATCTGGTTATATGTGACCTTAGAGTCAAATCTCATATATTTGACTATTTGTGAGCTAAGAGCCAAATTACATGTGTTTTGTGTTATGTGAGCTTAGAGTCAAATTACATATATTCAATCAATCATGTATAGTCAAATTTTGTATAAGAGTCAAATTACGTATATTTTATTAAAGAAGCATTTAGATTCAAGTTGCATATATTATCTTTTGAGCGAAGAGCAAAATTACATGTATTTCAGTATACAGTAATAAATGAACATATGTGAAGCATCTTAATGAAGTAAAATATGGCACATGAAAAAGAACAAAAAAGAAGACAAAACCAATCAGGCTACTAAAAAGTTGCAGGGATGAAAAGAAGATGAAAATATAAAGCCAGTAAACCAGATATTAAACTAAAACATACATTTTGCGTTTATCATGATTCACAATGCATGTGATGTCAACAAGTACACTTAACATATTTAAGAGAGAAGCTACTTAACCCTTTCCTGCTCAGAAGCAAAATGAAAATGGCTATTTGAAACCAGCATAAAACCAGAACAGCCTGCGAGTTACTTGCAGGCTGTTCAGGTTTTATGCTGTTTGCGGCTCATCAGTATGTAAGGGTTGTAAATTAAGCCTTTAAAACTTGAATCTATTAAGAAAGGTCTTTAATGAAATTTGACTTTCTAATGCACTACAAACTGGTCCAAATGTGTATCTGAGCAGAAAAGGGTTAACTTATACAGGCATTTTGTATTTTTCATGATACACAAGGCATGTGATGTCAACAAACACATCTCACATATTTCATTGTATTTTTCATGATACACAAGGCATGTGATGTCAACAAACACATCTCACATATTTCAGGAGAAGCTACTTAATATATTAGGAGTCGTAAATAGGTCGCCGTGGCCTATTCAAAATGGTGTCCGCCTAGAGACCGGGAGGTCACAAGTTCGATCTTCACAATGGGAGCGTTGCTAAGTTCTCCTTCAAAGACGCCTACAATTGGTTTTTCCCTGGAAACAGACCCTAGAGCGTTTCAATAAACCTTAGGCTTTCGATGCAATCGATCAAAAATAAATAGGTTAAAACTTAACTGTTAAACTAAATCTTGCCTCTTTTAGGAGATAGCTGGCATCCTGCTCGCCTTCTCCAGCCACGCGCAATGGCAGCACCATGAGGTGAAGCTTCGACCTCCAAGCGGGTGTCTATTGCTCTTCAACCGCAACAGCGTGCGATACCGGAAGGACGGCTACTGCTGGAAGAAGCGCAAGGATGGACGTACCATACGGGAGGATCACATGAAGCTGAAAGTCCAGGGCCTTGAGGTATAAATATTATTTAATGTCTATATGCTGCTGTATTTGCAATCTACATTACAGCTGAAAGTCCAAGTTAAGGTAAGGACAGACGTACCATACTGGAGGATCACATGAAGCTAAAAGTCCAGGGTCTAGCGGTATAGATCTTAGTAAATGTCTATGCTTTAATATATTGGCACATTACATGATGTGTTTGTTGTTTTTGTCCCCTACCGGTTTCACCGGAGGGGACTTATGGTTTGCTCTCTGTCTGTCTGTCTGTCAGTCAGTCAAGTCTGTCACACTTTTCTGGATCCTGCGAAAACTTTAAAGGTTCTTCATATTTTTTCATGAAACTTGAAACATGGATGGATGGCAATATGGACATTATGCACTTCTTTTTCATGGTGTTCCTACGTCAAAAATTCTGGTTGCTATGGCAACAAAAAAAATAATCTGACAATGGTGGAGCCGCTAGGGGACATTATTGCTTGCCAATAGTCTTCTTTTGTCTAATTTTTGGCAGAAACTTGGCATCATTCACAATTCCAAAAAGTATATATTTTTCATAAATGACTACCTTAAACTCCCTATCAAAGGCCCCCCCCCCCCCCANTATTTTTCAATTTAAAAGCATTTGTTAGCAAAAACGAAAGAAGCTTGGAAGGGTCCCACGTACAAGATAGCACAAATGGTAGGTGGGAAATGATACCTGCGAGCACAATGTGGTTGTCACCTTATGAGAAGATTATATAAAATTGAAAGATGATTGGCTTGACATATAAATGCTTGTTTTATTTTCAGTGCATTTATGGTTCGTATGTCCACTCAGCCATTCTTCCAACTTTTCATCGAAGATGCTACTGGTTATTGCAGGTTTGTATGTTATAATGTTATTTTATAATTTACATACGAGTTCCACATTATTTGCAAGCGTATTAAAATTATGCTTATGAATACATACATATCCCAAATACTTTGTTCATAGTGAAAAAAGTAACAATAAATGAATGGAATATAGACGAAAGTATCAATTTTTATTTAATTTAAATGGTGGCAATGAGCGAGTCATACATTAATTACTTTAAAAGAATTGTCAACTTAAAATTTCATAGCTACTCTGCATTTATATTCATAATTAGTTGTAAATATTCTTATGATGAAATTATAGTGTTTGATTACATACTGGGTAATACTTGCTTACAATCTGTAAAAAAAAACATAATTCTGTTTCAGAATTAATCCAGGACTTGATTATAATCTTCGAAAAAACGCTTTCTGTTTCAGAATCCGGACATAGTGCTTGTTCATTACCTGAACGTGCCGTATCCTAGCAACACCAAGCTGAGCATCCCTGTGCTCTCCATCGCCATGGAGAAGAAGGAATGGACCAAGGAAGAGCTGACTCAACAGCTGAAACCCATGTGTAAGCTGCATGAGATACATTGAGAATAAATTAATTTTTTCAATCAAATCAAAACTAGTAAACAGTCCTGTAAATTGGACTAATATGCTTGACCTTACAATGTTTTTCAGGACATCGGTCAGGCAATGTTTGGAAGTGACTGTTTCTTATTGACTTTTTATGCCCCCCTTCGAAGAAGAGGGGGTATATTGTTTTGCACATGTCGGTAGGTCGGTCGGTCCGTCCATACACCAGATGGTTTCCGGATAATAACTCAAGAACGCTTAGGCCTAGGCTCATGAAACTTCATACGTATATTGATCATGACTGGCAGATGACCCCTATTGATTTTGAGGTCCCTAGGTCAAAGGTCAAGGTAACAGTTACTAGAAATAGTAAAATGGTTTCCGGATGATAACTCAAGAACGCTTGCGCCTAGGATCATGAAACTTCATAGGTACATTGATCATGACTGGCAGATGACCCCTATTGATTTTCAAGTCACTTGGTCAAAGGTCAAGTTCACAAGTTTAAGATTTTATGGCAATTGAGGAAAACCAAGTAAAGGTTCAAGTCCAAAATGTGTTGCATGATCATTATACAATGTCAAAGCTTACACTTATTAATTAATCAATGACATGCTCAAGTTAAGGTTTGCTTGATTATCGGGATTCTTATATTGATGTATTTCGTGCTATATCATGCTTTTATTTTGAAAATTTTAATAGTAGCTATATAAATCTGACTGCTAGATCTTTTTTTATGGTACCATGAAAATGATAAATTGAGCACTGTCTTGTACAGTTTGTACGTACATGGATCTAGCAAAAACATTCTTATGTTTCTTGTTATTAAAATCTTGATGTATTTCTTTCCAGTCTCCAGTTCAGAACAGGAACATGTTTCAGTGGTGAGCTTCTACATTGAGATTATATTGTTAACTTCCATTTATTTGAATGTAACTATTCTTTGTGGTTTAAATAATATACCAAGCTAACATCTAGATTCTACCGATTTGTGTCATGACTTATATCTGATCAATTCCTGATTGAGCAAAAGGAACCACAATATTCGCCTAAACTGTATTTTTGTTTGGAATAGACTTCTTTAAACGAAAAATTTCATAAAAGCGGAAAGGGTCATCGCTAATTATCTTGCACTGACTGAAGAGGCTGATCTGGGACGACACTTAACGCACATGCATTGAGGCCAGTTTTCCAACAAGTCTCATTTGTTCAAGTTAGACTCATTTCAATGTTTCAGCTCGATGAGACCATGGAAACTCTGGTTCAGCGTCTGATGGACAACCAGGACAGATTGGGAGGGGAGCAACCAATAGAGGGCCTCACCACCACCCAGAAAAAAAGGAACGTCCACATTCAACCGCTCAGTCATCGCTCTGATTCGCAGTCCAGCGGTGCGGTGTTACAGCAGAATGGCTCGGATCGTAATTCTGGTCAGCTTTCAATGGGCGGCAACTGTTTCCCACAAAAATCTGTGAACTATGCTCAAAGTGTCATCGTAAACCTTAGTAATCTCCCCAATGGTCAGCAAGTGATGCTGGTAACGGGTCAAGCCAATCCAAACCGGCTTTCGCTTCTACAGACCCATTCACTGTGCGCCACTTCCCCTAACATGTCTCAAGGCGTTTCGTCCCCCTGTAGTAGCATTTCAACCACGCCGAGCGGTTTCCAGCCGAGCTCATCTCGGGATGCGCCCGCTCCTATAATGATGAGTCATTATGTCCCTCAGGGCAACAGTGGACCATGCCTGTCCCGGTCGGCCTCTTTATGCGACCCGCACCAGTTGCAGTACAACCAGTCTGAGATACAGCGATCTCAGAGTGACGAGGCACATATTAACGCGGCAGAGGGGAACAAAAACAACAGCATTTATGGCAACAGCAACTATCAGTACATGCATGACATGACCACCATATTCCAGTCATACCAAAACGCATCTTTTTCAAATGGTTTTCAACAGACTTCTTTACCGGTTAGCCAGAGTTCGTGCCTACTGGGAAATCAATCGGCTAGCCTCTCAAACGAACAATCTTGTGATAGTTCTCTTTATCAGTCATCTTCGTACCTGTCGAACGAATGCTCGACCTCCATCGTGAATTCTTTCATGGAGGAGCTAATGTCATCCGAGACCAACTCTGGTGATGGCGACGTCAAGAAAACCTTCAAACACCTCGGTGACAGTTTCGAGAGCATTCAGCCAAGCCTGAGCACCATCCAGGGAGCGGAGCTGAATTTGGACCAGCTGGATCTGATGGACATGCCAGATCTGGACCACATGTGTCATGAGATGGGCAACGCGTCTTCGCCAATGGAGGAGCAGAGGAACGTCAGTATGTGTTCACCGCAAATGACAAGCCGGGGCACGTCGCCCGATCTGAGACTTAAACAGAATTGTGCTAACGCGTCTGTGTGTTCGAGTGGTCACCATTGCACGACACTAAGTAGTTCAGATTCAAATACATTAAATTTTTTTGCTCAATCTTCCTTAGCTAGTTCTCATCCGAGTAATTCTGTCTCAAGGGTTTCTACGGTGGCAGGGACCGTTTCCGATGTAAATATGGCCTGTAGTCAATGTGGTTGTGATGTTCAAAGTTCAAGGTCGAGTCAAGTGGAAGCTCAAGGTCAACCTTGCAAACCTTTGTCAGGTAGACAGGACAGTGTCAGCGGTGTTGTTGATACTACGAAGACTCCAAACACCATAGCAACGATTACAGACTTTTCGCCTGAATGGTCATACACTGAGGTAATTATTATATGTTTCAATATGAGCCGCGCTCTGGGAAAACGGGGCTTAATGCATGTGCGTAAAGTGTCGTCCCTGCACTCTGCACAGGCTAATCAGGGACAACATTTTCTGCTTTAACAGAATTTTTCGTTTAAAGAAAGACTTCTAAATAAAAATCCAGTCTAGGCAGAAAGTGTTGTCACAGATTAGCCTGTGGGGACTGCATTGGCTAATCTGGGACGACTCTTTATGCACTTGCATCAAACCCTTTTTTTTCCAAAAGTAAGGCTCATATATTGAAGAAAGTCAGGTCATCAAAGTAGCAATTTCAACAACTAACAATTATAAGTACAAGGTTTGGAAGTTGCTGTGCATTATAAGAAATCTTTATAGATAAATGAAAATAAGAATATTTTGTCAATGTGATATTTTTATGAAAATGTTAAATGCCTTAAGCACTGATCTAGAAAAATGATACCTGTATGTATGTATCTGTCATTTGTTGATGTGTAACAGAAAATATGTACAATGTCGGAATGCTCCTTCCATACCTATATCTGTATATGATTTTCATCCATTAAATTACTAGCAGAGTGCCTTTGAATCTTGTCTTTCTGCTCTCAGATTTCTTCAGTACAAATAAGTATTGAATGTTCCTATATGTAGAAATCTGTACAGACTAATATCTTTTTTAAGGTATCACATTCAGAACCATTTTAATACTTTTGATTGATCTGTAAGTTATACCAATATCCTAAATGTCTTGAGGATACCAGTTTAACAGGCATATTTGCCTCCGGGATATATAACCATAGCAACTTAGGCATATTTGCCTCTGGGATATATAACTATAGCAACTTAGGTTAAAACACAACAAACACAGTTGACAGTGTATAAATGATAATGTGCTTACAAAACAGGTCCATGAAACCAGTCTCGATGGTAGAGGTAAATGTTTATAGAACTAATCTATATACTACTGTGACAAAAAGGCAGCAGTTTTGATCATGAAACATTTCATGGGAAGAGATAAAAGGAAAATATGAAGGTTGTACATTGTTTTAATCAATTGAGCTTACTTCTGGGAAAACTGAGATAAATTCATGTGAGTAAAGTGTCATGCAAGATTTGCCTGTGCAGTCAGCACATGCTAATCAGGTACAACACTTTCCGCCTAAACTGAATTTTCGCTTAGAAGAGACTTCTTTAAAACAAAAATACCATACAAGCGGAAAGCGTTGTCCCTGATTAGCCTGTGTGAAATGCACAGGCTTATCTGGGACAGAACTTAACGCTCATGCATAAAGCCCAGTTTTCCCAGAACATGGCTGAATTGAATGGGGTTTTCACCAATAGGGCACTCCTGTAATTTTTATACGCCCGTTTTTTTAAAACGGGACGTATTATAGTTTCACCCTTGGCGGGCGGGCGGTGCATGGCGGCGTCCACAGCAGTGTCCGCTCTCTAATTCAAATAGTTTTCATCCAATATTTTTCACCAAACTTAGTCAGAAGTTGTATCTAGATAATATCAAGGTCAAGTTCGAATATGGGTCATGCCGGGTCAAAAACTAGGTCACGGGGTCACTTAGTGCATTTCATTTTTTTTTTAAAAGAACGTATCTTGTGACAGTTTGGCACTCTTGTTCAATGGTGTTAACAATTAAAGACTATATTAGTTCAAAATGCATACTTGCCCAATTTTCACATTGCTTGCCCCAGGCTTCAGGCCAGTGGGTTAGCGTGCAGATTGTTTCAATATTTTGTTTGAACCTGTTTGTTAGTTAGCTTGCCTCAAAAACAGACTGAAAGAATATATGCCTCACTCGAGGAAAACAGGGTTTAAAGAAATTTTCATAAAGTGTCATCCCAGATTAGCCTGTGCAGTCCGCACAGGCTGACAGGGTAATCAGGGACAACACTCTCCGCCAAGATTGAATTTTTGTTGAGCAGAGACCTCCTTAAAAGGAAATAAAAGTGGAAAGTGGCGTCCCGATTAGCCTGTGTGGACAGCACTGGCTAATCTTGGACAAAACATGAAGCTTATGCATTAAACCCCGTTTTTCCAGAGTGCGACTCAATATTATTGTTGTTTTTGCAATCTGTGTCAAGGGTCAGACGAAGCTGCTTGTAACATCAGTTTAGACGGAAAGTGTTGTCCCTGATTGGCCTGTGAGGACAGCACAGGCTAATCTGGGACGACACTTTACGCACATGCATTAACCCTGTTTTCCCAGAGTGTATCTCAATATTATTGTTGAAATCCGTTTCAAGGGTCAGACGAAGCTGCTGGTGACAGGACCGTGGCACTCCAACATGGGCGCCTACTCTGTCCTGATGGATGGCCACATGGTCGCCACTACCCTCGTACAGCCTGGCGTACTCAGATGTTTCATTCCAGGTATGGGCTTCAGTGGTGTTTTATTTTGTCAAATTTGGGGGAAAAATTGGGCCTCATTCCCAATCTCAAAAAGTATATTTTTTCCCAAATGACTGCCTCAAATTTCCTATCTAGGATTTCCAAGAAAAAATCAGTTTATTTCCATATATTCAGCTCTACAAGTTGAACCTTAGTAAATATATTATATAATTATGCCCCCCTTCGAAGAAGAGGGGGTATAATGTTTTGCTGGATGAAGGTTGGTCTGTGTGTCTGTTGGTTGGTCTGTGTGTCTGTCGGTAGACCAGTTCGTTTCTGATCAATAACTTGTGAATGGATTAACCGATTGGCTTGATACTTCACATGTGCATTGGCCTTGGCCAGTAGATGACCCCTATTGAAATTGGGATCACTAGGTCAAAGGTCAAGGTCACTGTCACAATAAGTGGGAAAATTGTTTCCGATCAATAACTCGTCAACGGATCGACCGATTGGCTTGATACTTCACATGTGCATTGGCCTTGGCCAGTAGATGACCCCTATTGAAATTGGGGTCACTAGGTCAAAGGTTAAGGGCACTGTCACAATAAGTGTGAAAATTGTTTCCGATCAATTACTTGTCAACAAATTGACTGATTGGCTTGATACTTCACATGTGCATTGGCCTTGGACAGTAGATGACCCCTATTGAAATTGGGGTCACTAGGTCAAAGGTCAAGGTCACTGTCACAATAAGTGTGAAAATCGTTTCCGATCAATAACTCGTCAACCAATTGACCGATTGGCTTGATACTTAATATGTGCATTGGCCTTGGAAGTATATGACCCCTATTAAAATTGGGGTCACTAGGTTAAAGGTCAAGGTCAGTGTCACAAAAAGTGTAAAAATTGTTTCCGATCAATAACTCGTCAACCAATTGAGGTATTGACTTAATATGTGCATCGGCCTTGGACAGTAGATGACCCCTATTGAAATTGGGGTCACTAGGTCAAAGGTGAAGGCCACTGTCACAATAAGTATGAAAATCAAGGCCCTGTTTTGGGGGCATATGTCTCCGACCGCGGAACTCATTTAATACTGATTGTAAATTTTTTATTTTACTTATTATAAGTTTGTAAGCAAAAAAAACATCCAATTTTCCCAATTTTAGTCAAAACGACACGCTTTTTCCAAGTCAGAAGAGCCCTGGCCCCTTACCCAAAATGATAGAAAAAAAATGGGCTTCTTCTGTTGGAAACACAAAAAGAAAAATGACAAAAATCGCTGTAAACTCTTGTGAAACTTAAGTTTTTGTAGTGCACTAACTTTCATGGATTTTCTTGGATCCTCTCAACCATGAACTCAATGTCCAATTAATTAGCCCTTTGCATGCTGGGAAATTTGTCGTCTGCTAAAATGTTGTCTGCTGAATTTCTAAAATTAGCATTTTCTTCGATTTTTTTTCAAAGAATACTATCAGAATAGCAAACAGTTTGGATCCTGATGAGACGCCACGTTTTGTGGCGTCTCATCTGGATCCAAACTGTTTGCAAAGGCCTTCAAAATCCGGTTCCAGCGCTCAAAGGGTTAATGATCAAGTCTGAAGTCTTATATCAGATATTATAAAAAGATCCATGAATTTAAGATTTAAAAATAAATGCCAGATTTCATTAATCTACAAAATCAATGAAACTAAATGAATTTACAGTATTTAATTGGTTGATTGAAGTATGTTACAGGTTTGCATACTCAACATATTTTATACTCAAACAATTCTATCAATATGTCATATTGCACACTTCATCACACGACCAGCTTGAATATCCAACCTAATAAGAGGTTTTATAGTGTCAGTCCGGAAATTGGAAGAATTGAGCCCCAATACGGTAGCGTTCTTAATATCTTCTTCAAAGACACTAAGTACTGGTTCTACCAAAGAAACAGATTTGAGATTGTTTTAATGTACCTAAGCCTTTTTATGCAAAAGAGCTTAAAATATCAGGTTTAAACCAGTATGAGATGTAGCAAACTCTCCCCTAAGATGTTACCCCCCCCCCCCCCCCCCCCCCCCTTTTTTTTTTTTTTTTTTTTTNTATTTTTGTTGGCCTGTCTGTCTGTCTCTCTGTCATTCTGTCTGTCCAAAACTTTAACCTAGCTTAAAGTTTTGTCATAACTTTTGCAATATTGAAGATAGCAACTTCATATTTGGCATGCATTTGCATCTCATAGAGCTGCATATTTTGAGTGGTGAAAGGTCAAGGTCGTCCTTCAAGGTCAAAGGTAAAAAAACACAATCCAAGAGAAGTAATAAGCTTGAATGGGAGATACTTTCTATACCTGCCAAATGATTAATAGAAATTTTATTTCAAAGCGGCGCATTGGGGGGCATTGTATTTCTGACAAACACATCTCTTGTTCATTTTAAGAAAGTCTCTTCTTAGCAATAATCCAGTTTATGTGGAAAGTGTCAACCCAGATTAGCCTGTACAGACTGCACAGGCAAATCTGGGACGACACTTAACGCACATGCATTAAACTCCCTTTTCACAGAGCGAGGCTCATTTGTATTTTTCAGGTCACAAGCCAGGGCCAGTCACTCTGCAGGTGTCGTGTGATGGCACTGTCATCTCTAACAATGCCATGTTCGAGTACCGGCCCCTGCCCGTCACACAGCCAGCTGGGAACCAATCTGAAACAAAATCTGACTGGTTCTCAGTGGAAGGTAGGGTTTTAAAACATACTTTACCCGCGCTGTGTGAAATGCATGTGCATAAAGTGTCGTCCCAGATTAGCATGTGCAGTCCGCAAAGTGACCTTTTGTAGAAAAGCTGTTGAGTGCTCACCCTAAGGCAAAGAGATTCTTAAAATAATTCATTGAAACAAAAGTAACTTTTATATTGCCATTAAACTGAATATATATTTCCATTTGTGATTTTTTTTCTCTAAATTGAAAACTTTGAAAATCTGTTTTAACAGGTGATAAGAAAGGTGTTTTTCTAAATTTAACTCTGCATATAGGTTTCACTTAATTTTATTTGTTTCAGACTCCAAGTTGTTCGAACATTTCATTGGTAAATTGGAGAAAATGGAGGCAGCCCTCAGCAAAGTTCCAGACGCAGTCAGTGTGTCACAGGTGAGGGTTACTGTTTCTATTATGCCCCCCTTCGAAGAAGAGGGGATATATTGTTTTGCTGGATGTCAGTCGGTCTGTGTGTCTGTCTGTAGACCCGTTTGTTTCCGAAAAAAAAAAATGAACTGATTGACCGATTGGCTTGATACTTCACATGTGCATTGGCCTTGGACAGTTGATGACCCCTATTGAAATTGGGGTAACTAGGTCAAAGGTGAAGGTCACTGTAACAATAAGTGTGAAAAGCGTTTCTGATCAATAACTCGTCACCGTATTGACCGAGTGGCTTGATACTTCACATGTGCATTGGCCTTGGACAGTAGATGACCCCTATTGAAATTGGGATCACTAGGTCAAAGGTCAAGGTCACTGTCACAATAAGGATGGAAATGGTTTCCGATCAATAATTCGTCAATGAATTGACCGATTGGCTTGATACTTCACATGTGCATTGGCCTTAAACAGTAGATGACCCCTATCGAAATTGGGGTCACTAGGTCGAAGGTCACTGTCACAATAAGTCTGAAAATTGTTTCCGATCAATAACTCGTCAACCAATTGACCGATTGACTTAAAACTTCACATGTGCAATGGCCTTGGGCAGTAGATGACCCCTATTGAAGTTGGGGTCACTAGGTCAAATGTCAAGGTCACTGTCACAATAAGTGTGAAAATCAAGGCCCTGTTTGAGGGGGGATATGTCTCCAACCGCAGAACTCTTGTTGAGCTTTGTTCTGGAAAAACTGGGCTTAATGCATGTGCGTTAAGTGTCATCCCAGAATAGCTTGTGCAGTCCCCACAGGCTAATCAGGGACGACATTATCCACTTAAATGGAATTTTTTGTTTATAGGAAGTCTCTTCTTAACAAATATCCAGTTAAGGCGGAATGAACCATACCTGATTAGCATGTGGGAATTGCACAGGCTTATCAGGGACGACACTTTCTGCTCATGCATTAAGCCCAGTTTTCCCAGCACAAGACTATTAATAATCTTACACTTAAGATGGGTAAAAGTTGGTGTAGCAGTAAAAAGGAACAGGTTGAAAAGACACACCTTTTTGGTTAAATTTTAAGGTTTTAAAACATAGTTTTTCATTTGACATATATTTTTTTGAAAACGTAGGGATTAGATTATTTCCTAAGATTTTCATTATTTGTCTTATTACTGAACCACAGCTATGGGGTATGCAAAAAGAGCACTTACATGTACTATTTCTATCTATTCCTTTCCCTTCCCTTATGGAAATTTCTCACTAATAAAAATTCACATTGACTTAGTTCTTTGACTGTATAAAACTTATCATGACAAAAAGTGGGTTTTTACTAATTTTAATAGACATAGATGAAGCTAAAACTTATCAGCATAATGTTTGAGACCTAACGTTTTGCATTTGTAGAGCAATTATTTAAAAAAAAAGTGAATATGGATTAATACAGCAATATGTCTAAATTTCTGTCTGAAGAAATATCATTATATATTTCAACAACATCTAATTAACTAATTTGCAGACTAATTAAAACCTATTTATTTTGCATTGAAAAGCCTAAGGCTTATTGAAATAATGTAGTCCATTTCCTGGGTAGAACCAGTTTTTGGTGTCTTTGGGGGAGATCTCAAGAATGCTTCCACAGAGGTTATTGAACCAGTGACCACCCAGTCGCTAGACGGACACCATATCCACTACACCACGGCGACCAATTTACAAACTGGAAAATCTTACTTCATTATTGAATAACTATGTATACAAACATATTCTTGTTCACTTGCTAACCTTCCTAAATTCCTGACAACCCAAAACAATTGTTAACTTCAGTTGCTAGTCAGTATGCCATCGGTGGATCGGCAAGACCCTAGTCTGAGTGATCACATCGAGTCTCTCTCAGCAAGACTGTGGGTAGACAACAACGCGACCCCAGACAGTGGATACATGGGGCTCAGTCTGCTACACCTGGCTGCTGCTCTAGGCTTCACACAGTGCATACAGGCCCTCATTGCCTGGAGGTGAGAGATATGAGGCCGCTCACATATTGCTTTTTAGAGAAAATTTTGTAAAAACAGTTAAATAGATTCTTAGTAATTTGTTTTCACATACTTCAGCAGTAAATTTTGTGGTTTGGAAAAAGAATGTTTATTTGGTGGACATTTAAATTTGTGGATTTCTGATTTTAGACAAAAAAAGAGACATTTGCATCGGTCATTTTTTAATGCGTTTGTTATACCTGTCCAATAAATCGCAGACAGGTAATGCAGAAGGTTGACCCAGTTTATCTCATGCCAATTTAATTAGTCAAGTGTTATGAGGTGAAAGTTGACTGTATTGATACGGCTTTATTGCAGTAGGCTTTTACAGGAAATGTCAAGTGTCAGCTACACCTTGTAATGTAGTAATGTACTCCCCTTTGTGTAGTATCTGTATTTATCAGAATTGCGAAAAAAACGCGGGATATGTTCGTGGATTATGTTGGATATTAATGTATTTCATGCCAAAGGTATTTTGGTTTTATAAATTGAAACATTGGTTATCATTATTCGTTGGGATCTACAATTTGTGGATTGGTCAACCCACAAAATTAACAAAAAATTATGTCCTACGAATAATAATGATTTTACTGTACTTCGTAGGGAATATTTAAGTTAAAATGTATTCACATACTTACTAGGAAAAATTTAAGTAAAAGCTTATTAACATATCACCTTGTGAAAATTTAAGTAAAAACTTATTCATATTCTTCCTACAGAGAATTTAATAAAAAAAGAAATCACATAATTCCTGCAGCTTTATTGTCCTAGATGTATGCGTTTTTCCCATATAATGATGGATTATAACCCAAATTGAGCCCTGTTCTGGAAAATCTGGGCTTAATGCATGTGCATATATGCATGCAGTCAGCCCAGGCTAATCAGGGACAACTCCGCTTTTATGGAATTATTTGTTCAAAGGAAGTCTCTTCTTAACAAAAATCCAGTTAAGGCGGAAAGTGTGGTCCCTGATTAGCCTGTGCTGCCTGTGCAATCTGGGACAACACCTCACGCACACGCATTTAGCCCAGAATCCTTACAACAAGGCTCAACAAATATTGCAGGAATGAGAGCTCCAACTGGATGCTGGAATACGAGGTAGATGCCAATAGCGGGGACCTGAACTCATGTACTCCACTGGTAATATACATGTAAATGAGCTACGTTCTGAAAAAACTGGGCATAATGCTTGTGCGTAAATTGTCATCCCAGATTAGCCTGTGCAGTCCGCACAGGCTAATCAGGGACGACAATTTCCGCTTTTATGGAATTTTTCGTTTAAATGATGTCTCTTCTTAGCGAAAATCCAGTTAAGGCTGAAAGTGTTGTCCCGGATTAGCCTGTGCGGACTGCACAGGCTAATCTGGGATGACACTATATGCACATTCATTATGCCCAGTTTTCTCAGAACACGACACAAATGAACCTCTTTCTGAGAAAACTAGGCTTAATTCATGTGTAAAGTGTGGTCTCAGATTAGCCTGTGCAGCCCACACTGGCTAATCAGAGACAACACTTTCCGCTTGTATGGAGGTTTTTAATTTAAAGGATGTCTCTTAAAAATGAAAATCAGGTGCAGCGCTATAGATAACTTTTGGGGTATATTGGGTAATCACCCCCTGTTTTTGACAACAATAGGGTTTTTGTAAATTCAATAGAGTGTTAGCAAAAAATTTCACCCCCTACCTTTGAGCTTAATTGGATTTTTCGACCCCCGTTTTTTTACTCAATTGGGTAATTTAGGGAATGACATATATAATATAATAAAAATCTACTAAGGTTACTATATTATTTATTCAAATGGAATTCAAAAAGGTACATGTACATAAAAGCAAACAATTACTGAATTTCTGATCAAAGTCTGGTCCTTAAATTTCAGTTTTTAACAGTTATTAACATATATACCTCAAAATCATTGCTGCTTTACTTCTGTTGCACAGACTGGGTGCAGTATGCACATTTAAACTTTGTTTCTGTCCCATCAACGTCAACAATTTCTAACCTGGGATATGACTTTTTCCACTTTTGACAGGTTTTTTCAATCACGGACTTTCTGCCATGTTTTTGGATGTCAACTTGCTACTTTCAACTGCTTCATACACTGTGTCTAACAAATTGATAACACGAATGATTTGGCACATATTCGCGCGTGCCTACTTGGTTGGAAAAAGTTTGCGATCAACATATATTAAGTGCAACAATCGCGAAGGTCTTTTGACCTCGCTTAGACATTTATATTTCGCACCGTTATAGAAACTTAAAGTACAGACGCTTTACAAATACATGCATGTCGTAAATATTTTGGTCAGACGCTTAATTTGCTATGAAATTTAGTCCGCATAGCGTTTGAATAACTTCGACTGTTTTGCTCCTCCGTTCGTGTAACGACTCTTTTTTTGGCGTCCACGAGTGGCCATTTTGATTATTTCAGAAAACAAAAGTAGAAATCCGACGGGTCTACGAATAATTACAATAATACCCAAAGATTGATAACTGCTGGAAAGACTGCCTTCTTTTCTTCACAGGACGGCATATAAACTAACCGGTACATTTTTTGTACGGAAAATAACCAGTCTAAAAATATGCCCTGTGTTCGTAAGAATTGCGTTTCGTGACGCACGTTTTTTTACGGGAATTACGTTATTAAATTTGTATTTGCATTTTTGTACACTTTATTTTGAATTTAATTATGTTTTTGGTTATTTTAATTGCCTAATAACCCAAATACGCTTGTTATCTATAGCGCTGATCAGGTGTAAGTGGAAACAGTCATCCTTGATTAGCCTGTGTGGACTGCACAGGCTAATCTGGTATGACACTTTACATACATGTATAATATCTCGTTTTCCCAGAACCTGGCTCAAATCATGATGTGTTTGTTTGGTTAATGTCATGGGTATAGACATATCCCTTCTTTTCTCTCAGATGACATCATATTTTTAAGGTGACTGAGATTAATAAGAGTTAAGCGAAAGTTCAACATAATTATAACTGTTATATTACCATCATGTTTTGTTACCTCATCTCACCAAATGCCTGCTTTATGTTGTTAATTATCTTGAAACAACAATGATCTTTTGAGCAACCGTTACTTGTACATATATTTTTATAAGATGAAAAATTTGTATACAGAATAATACTTATTATAATTATTTTCCTGCATTTCTTCGTAATCTCATTTAAAACCTATAGTCAGCAATAGTTTGGTGATAATCTTGACAAAGTCAGTAAAGCCAAAACATTCTTGCAAAAATATGTGTTTGTGATGATGAATTCCTTATTTATTTGTTATTTTACTTACCTATATTTTTTAATTATTCTTTAACCACCAGATGTGGGCCTGTGCTAAAGGTCATTCCAAGGCAGCCATGATTTTGAACAACTGGAACAAAGGGCCACTACTCACATTCAACAGAGAGGGTTACCTCCCTTTGCTGGTTGCCAGGCAACGTGGCCATCACATCCTGGCTGACCAATTGGAAGGGTCGCCCGCGGCAGGTGACCAATCAAGTGGTACACATGAAGTGATGACATCACCAGCCAACAGCAGATCACATGACCAATTCTCTGGCAGTGAGCCAGAAATGCTCTACACTTCAGTCGGGACGGGGTTCGATACTTCTCAAAATCCAGGTGAAATGTGTTCAGACTTGCAAACTGTCTCCATAGAAAGCTCAATAGATAGTAGATGTTTTTCGACAGACTCTGACTTTCCAAACGCCACATCGACACCAATCACAGAAAACGTGTCATGTTCGACCAGTAGATATTTAGGAAAATCACACCATCAAAGCGTAGAAAGTGTAGAAAACTCAAGCATGCTCGGGGAGTTACATATCCAAATTCCACCAGACAACGGAAACCTTACCAAGAAATCTCAGAGCGAAGAAATCTCGACCGCACACTTCTGCAAAGTCCAGAATCATAAGGCTATAACGAAAACGCCTATGAGTCACACGAAACATTCAAAGTCCATGTCAGCCTCAGAAAAGCGGCAGAAGCTTCAAAAGCGGTTCTCAGTGGACGTAATCTCGAACCAGACTCTCGAGCCCGTGCATTTTTCGCCATCGGAGGCGTTCCAGCGACCAGTGCGCGAGGCAAACTCGGAGCCGCATTTGGCTGCTGGCGATCTGGAGCATTTTATGTGTCAGTCAAACCCCATGCTTTCTGAGGGCAGGGACCTAGGTAAACACTCTTGATTTTTGGAAAAAGATTTTTCCTTGCTTGACCCCTCTTACCAGAAGCATATTCTGGTTAAATCAGAGGTGCGATTTCTCCGCCTTTCAGCTGATTTCCTCCCGTTCAATGTCAAACTAATTTTACAAATAGTTATTAACTTTGCCTGATCTATATACAAATTAAGAGTAAAAGTTGAACCCTGTAAGGGAAGAAGGGGAATTCCCTCCCATGGGTAGTTTTTAACCCTTTGCATGCTGAGAAATTTGTCGTCTGCTAAAATGTCGTCTGCTGAATTTCTAAAATCATCATTTTCTTCATTTTTTTTTCTTAAAGACCACTATCAGAATAGCAAACAGTTTGGATCCTGATGAGACGCCACGTTCTGTGGCGTCTCATCTAGATCCAAACTGTTTGCAAAGACGTTTAAAATTCAGTTCCAGCACACAAAAGGTTAAATCACGCCCCTGTTAAATAGTTGTACTTTATGTAGTGGGTAATTACAAGATTGTTATTGATTAAACTAGATGCTTGTAAAATTTTGCATTAATTTTTCTGACACTCGTCTTCATACAATGACATGAAAATATTGACAAAGACATATTATATTATGTATCTTTATTGTTCTTATTTGATTGTTTACTGAAAATATATTTATATTTAATGAATGATAATAAAATATCCCGCAACAATTCTTTAGACTTTTAGCAACTTTAAATGTAGAAAATGACTTTTAATTAAAATAAGTTATTTTTATTTCCAGTAGAATTTATAAGAGTCTGATGGAGTTATTCCAGCTTAAATATGAATTAATTCTCATAATGTCCAGCAAGCATTTAACTATTGTTCTTTGTTCTTTGCAATGTGCACTAAGTACTGTTAGACTAGCCTACACAGGAATAGTGTGAGTAGGTAAAAACTGAAATACTGTTGAAAATTAGCACTCAATCAAAATACTGTAAAATCATTTTTATTTATCGGAATTAAATTTCGTTGTTAGAAAAATGACTTTTTTTAAGACACGTTAATTTGTGGATTTCAGACTTTGGAAAAAAAGAGGAGTTGGCATCAGTCATATTAACGATGTGTTCGTGTTGAATTCATGGATCCTCGAAATCCCACAAAATCAAACAAAAAGTAATGTCCCAAAAATAAAAATGATTTAACAGTAAACGAACAAAAACAAGATTTTACTTTCGTTCTTTCCAAACCCGCAGGTTCGCCAGAACTGCTTGTGAAGCTGGATCATTGCGATCGTCACGGCCACAAGTGTTACCAGTCTGGTGTGGGCCCCTCCAGTCTGGTTACCATGGATACGGACAATGTCTCAGAGGATGGCAACAGCTCGGACATCGATGTGGAACGCGTATCATCTGATGACGAGGACATAAGGAGAAGAATGCTCGCTGAAGGTGACATATTTTAGTTGTCAAATTACTGAATGAGACCACAGGTGTTGGGCGCGTGGCCAAGTCACTTTAACACTATCAATACAGTACAGGCAACGTGTACTTGGACAAACGCCACTCGTCGCGGTGTTCATTTTACGGTGTTCGCTTACCAAACGACCCCCGCGATGGGTGTTCAGATCAAATATTCGCGGGGGCCGTTTTCCATAAGGTGGACACCGCGAATCACCGCGGACCCATAATATCTACCGCGGTGTTCATCGTGTTCGCTAGAAATAAAATAATTGAACATAAACGTAGGTCGGTACCAATTTGCAGAAAGAATCTACCGTGCGTTTGAATGTTATAGGTGTCATTTGGTGTCTAAAAAATTAACAACGATTACGAACAATCACAATCGATTACCGCATACATGCAAAAATTCCCGTCTCTGTCCATTACCCGATAATCCCGAGATTTCCGATTTCATGCAAATTCTGGTCAATGTTGACGATAAAAGTGTGATAGAAATGCAAAAATCACAAACGTTCGCCATATCTCTAAACTATCAAATGAATTTCGGCATATGTTTCTATTTAAAGATTTGATGAAATAAGCGCCCAATCAGAACAGGTGTATTCCAACATTCGTAAATCACCTGACGCCTAGTGCGCGCGTTGTGTAGAGTTCATGTTCTGTTACAAATTGTAGCCACAAATAAATACATGTATATATGCCCATGATATTTTCATTTTCTTTGTTCTGAACCATAAAAAGCGCGCGAAAATTGGCGTGGGTGTATTTATTTTTTACACAAAATCTTCGTAGCGCAGACAACATTGGGATCTTTTAATTTCGATTTAAAGTTTCGTAGTGAATTTCTTCTCAAGTACCGGGGTAGCTCGCGAATGATTTGGAATTGACATTTCATCTGAATAAAATAAAAATCAAACACGCTGTAACACGCTATATTTAGATTTCATGCAACATGTACAAGTCATTTTCTGGAAATCGGGAGAAATGAAACCCAATTTTGTGAAAACAAAAAGGGCAATTGCATTGATTAACACCATAAAAGTTAATCGTATTGATCATCTAAACGCTTAGTTTTAGTTTCCGACTTAACGTACTGCCCGAGTTTAAGTACGCATAAATGTGCACATAATATCTACATGTACATGAAGTATATGATTTTATTTTGTACATGTACATTTACATTTAAAACGCGTGAATGACCCTCGCAGACAGGTGTTTACGGTGGCTGCGCAGCATCGCGGTGATCACGGGTGTTCCCGTTAACGATAGCGTGCAATCGCGGCGATTTCGGGTGTTCGCCGAACACCGCGGTCAGTAGCGTGTCCGCCCCCCGCGAAATGTCACCCATCGGGAAAATTGAACACCGCGGCCACGCGTTTTTGTCCAAGTACACGTTGCCTGTACTGTATGTCATAAAACAACATTTTTAATCTTTTTTAGTTTTAATCTGAAAAACTTGTATTTGTTTATTGTACTTATGCGGATTATGTTCGGTAGCTGGAGTATTTCAATAGTTTTACTCTTGTAAAAATCGGCACTGAAAGTTCGGTCAGACGAGAGCCGACCTAGCATTTCGACGAGTTCGAGAAATGTTTTCTTGTAGTTTATGTTGGCAAGTAGCCGTTTGTGTTCATTTTTCGTCACGAGGCAACCTTTCCCAACAAAATGATACATAGTTTACGAAAATCGACCGCCATTTAGGCAATTAATCGCTTAAAATGTTGTTGGAGGTGATTTTCCTGTGTCAAGAGATACCTACCTTGTATATATATATCATATCAGATTTTTTTTTTATGAGATTTTGTTTTGTTTTATGACATATTGAAAGTGTTAAAGTGACTTGGCCACACCCCAACACCTGTGAATGAGACCAGAATATCTTTATTGATACGTCAAGCAAATTTCTGTATCAAATCATTTAAACTTAGAGACAATTAAATATACATTGATGAGAAAATATATTCTTTTTTCCCTTATTGAAATTTTGTTTAAAATATCTAACTGCATACATTTTTTTCAATAAATTACGGATTTTGAACAATCACTTAATTTTGTTGAAACAGAACAAGCCTTCTCATACATCCATCATTCTCACAAAAATTCATATATTTAACAAAAGGAAGAAACATTTAATTGTACTTGTTTTACTTTCACATTTTGTTTAAAATTTTCTGTTTGTTTTTCTTAGTTATAACAATGCATGTGTATTATGTTTGCATTATTGCTTTATTGTTTTTGACAATTAGCTGTATTTGCTTTAGTCACAAATAAACGTTCTGTTCTGTAACAGAGGGTTTTGATTCATTAATTTTTTTAAATCTTTTCAGCTTACCTGAGCTTATGGTGAGCTTTTGTGATGCCTTTTGTCCATTGTGCTTTGTCCATTATTCATCTATATGTCTTTGTTAACATTGTGAACACCACTTGCTCAGATCAGTTTACTTCTTTGGCATCTCAGGTGAACGCATATGACCCTTTTTCTGGAAAACGAGGAGCTGAATGAAAAACGATGCATTTAAATATAAATATGCACACAAACTTCCATCCCTTACACAATTCTACTCCCTCTTAGGCGACGACATCGAAAACAACCAGTCACAGATGGTTCACCTTGCCAAACAGATTATTGCTGCAATGCCCGAGAGAATCAAGTCCTCGCCGAGTCGCTGTGACGAGTCGCTGGCGGAGGAATTCAAGCGTGAAAGAAGTAGTTCCTACAGCTCGATACACTCCGCGTCCCCTCATGCCCCGTCGTCTTACGGGGAGGCCTTGTCGTCGTACGGGGAGGACTCTGGGATTTCCACTCCTATGCATGACAGTTTAGCTTTCGAAGAGTACAGGTACTTGAAATGAACGGCATTCTGGGAAAACTGGGCTTAAAACATGTGCATAAAGTGTCAACTCAGATAAGCTAATCAGGGACAACAGGTTCTGGTATTTTTCATTTAACCCTTTGAGCGCTGGAACCAGATTTCGAAGGCTTTTGCAAACGGTTTGGATCCAGATGAGACACCACAGAACGTGGCGTCTCATCAGGATCCAAACTGTTTGCTATTCTGATAGTATTCTTTGGAAAAAAATGGACGAAAATGCTAATTTTAGAAATTTAGCAGACAACATTTAAGCAGACGACAAATTTCCCAGCATGCAAAGGGTTAAGCTCAGTTTTCCGAGTACAAGACTCAAATTTTTGTAATTTGATCAAGCAAACATTTTCATTTCTTTTCTTAAACAATTCTGATTAGAAAAAAACTTTATTCTGTATTTATGTTATGATAATATATTGACTCAAATATTACATACTTATTTATTTCATCTATATGAATACAAGTTTTGAAACTTTGGTTATTATCCAGTGGATGTACAGTATTTTTTTTTTCCTATCCAGATATGTTAAGCTTACCTTGGAACACAGGCTTGCGTTAATTTCCAATCCCAGGTTGCCCTTTCTATCTGTGAAGCTATTTCTGGTAAAAAATCACAATTCAAAATATCTCCCACATGTACTCAGAAAAGTATAGCAAATAAATTATAAATTTCCCCAACAGGTCCTCATACAAATATAACAAATCTTAGTTTCTCTGACAAGTACTAAGAAAATCATAGTGATCTATGTTCCGCAGCCTGGCTAATTTCGGGGTGGGGGCATTTATTTGTAACTCTTGTGCCCTGTAATTTGTTAAGCAATTGCTTTTTTCTAATAAACCACCCAAGATCAGAGCTCAAACGTTTCCAGCAATCTCATGGTCAAAGTTTTAAAGATGAAAACTTGGAACATGAAACTTAATTTCCCCACAGGTACCCGGACGTATACAGTGACCTGGGTACCCCCGCCTCGTCCCTCAGCCCGGACTCTACGTGCCTGCACAGCCCCTACAGCCCCTACACATTCCACCTGGACTCTCCCCCGCCCACTGCCGCCGAGTTCATTGAGTACTTCAACGCACCGGCCACCTTCATGGAGAAGGACTTCTCACAGCTTACCTTATCAGGTAGGTCTGAAGCTGTTGGGGTTTATTTGCATGTGCATAAAGTGTCGTCTCAGAGTAGCCTGTGCAGTCTGCGTTGGCTAATCATGGACAACCCTTTCCGCTTTTATGGCATTTTTCATTTAAAGGTTTATATTGTCAGGTAAGTCTGCATTTTTTATATAAGAAGTAAATGGGCCTCGCTCTGGGATAAGGGGGTTTAATGCATGTGCCTAAAGTGTCGTCCCAGATAAGCCTGTGCATTCCATGAATGAAACTTTCCGCTTTTATGGAATTTTTAGTTTAAAGGAAGTCTCTTCTAAACAAAAATCCAGTCTAGGCAGAAAGGGTTGCCCCAGATTAGTGTGTGTGGAATGCACAGGCTAATCTTAGATGACACTTTACGCACATGCATAAAGCCCAGTTTCAAATTCCCAAAACTGCTGGGAGTACAAGGAATTTTTATCAATTTCTTGTTGCCCGAATAAAATAATTCACATGTGCTAGGCATAGAATGTAATGGTCCAACCTATTAATCAAGGTATGTGCATGAGACTAAATCACATATACCTGGTGTTCATGCGAAAAGCATTATTACAAGATTTTAACTTTTAACCCTCAAAATGGCAGTCATATGCAAAGAAATACCCCATTTTGCCGTGACGTAGTGGATATGGTGTCCGCCTAGCTGCCGGGGGTTAATGTTTGATTCCCACTGTGGGATCATACTTTAAATCTCCAAAAGACACAAAGTACTGGTTCTACCCAGGAGACGGACTCTGGAACTTTTCAAAAAGCCATAGTCCTTCGATGCCATTAAGCTAAAATTAATAGATTTAACCTTAAATTCCAGTCATATGTAGACGATTCCCCATTTCATAATTCTGACAGACCGAGAGCAGCGCAAGCTATATGAGGCAGCGAAGGTGATACAGAGTGCGTACAGGCAGTACCGGGACAAGCAGTGCAAACAGCAGGCCAAAGAACGGGAGGCTGCAGTTCTCATACAGAGCTACTATAGGAGATACAAACAGGTGGGGTCAAATATTCTCACCATAATATATGATTCAGTCAAATATAGTCTCAAATGTTCGTGGCTTGTTATAGCTTTAAGCAACAGTCAGTATAGGAGCCTCCTTTTGGGAATGCTGGGCTTTATGCACGTGCGTAAAGTGTCATCCCAGATAAGCCGTTTAAAGGAAGTCTTATCTTAGCGAAAATCGAGTTTAAGTGGAAAGTTCCTGATAAAGCTGTGCGGACTGCTGAGGCTAATCTGGGACGACACTGTACGCACATGCATTAACCCTTTAAGCGCTGGAACCGGATTTTGAAAGCCTTTGCAAACAGTTTGGATCCAGATGAGACGCCATAGAACATGGCGTCTCATCAGGATCCAAACTGTTTGCTATTCTGATAGTATTCTTTGAAAAAAATGGAAGAAAATGCTAATTTTAGAAATTTAGCAGACAACATTTTAGCAGACGACAAATTTCCCAGCATGCAAAGGGTTAAGCCCTGTTGTCCCAGAACAAGGCTCATAGTATCAAATGTCATCACCATATTATAGTCAAGGTCAGTATAGTGTCGACTATTGTCATCACCATATTATAGTCAAAGTCAGTATAGTGTCGACTATTGTCATCACCATATTATAGTCAAGGTCAGTATAGTGTCGACTATTCTCGTTCACAGTATGCCTACTACAAGAAGATGACCCAGGCGGCAGTTCTGATTCAGAGTCAGTTCAGGAGCTACTATGCACAGAAGCGTTTCAAGAAGAGTCGTGACGCGGCCGTCGTCATACAGAACCAGTACCGCAGCTACAAGGAACATGAGCGACTGAAGAAAGGCGGCAATAAATCTGTCACTCAGAGATTTCGGTAAGTTTAAGTTTAAACCTATTATTTTAGCTGGATTGCATCGAAAGCCTGTGGCCTATTTTAACAGTCTCAATTCTGTTTCCTGGGAAGAACCAGTACCTGGTGTAATTTAGGGTGTTCTGAAGAACATTTCCATGACCTCCCGGTGGCTAGACGGACACCATATCCACTATGCCATGGGGACCTCATAAAGAGATTTCGGTATTCATGTTATTTGAAAAATGTAAATCGGAGTGTGGTGAAAAACTTGTGCAGGCCTGTTTTATGGAGATTTCTGTATACTCAGCGTATACAAACAAAAAATATTAAGAAAATTTTGTAAATATTTCACTTAGCGATTTCTGTGAATTTTGTTTATGAAATGGGATATAATGAAAGAAGTATTTTTTGTAATTCTGATTAATTTTTAGCTCTACTGGCCGAAGGCCAGAAGAGCTTATGTCATGGTGTGGTTTCCGTCGTCCGTCCGTCCGTGTGTCCGTTAGACTTTTTCTTGTTTACGCGATAAAGTCCACAGTTTTCATCCGATTCTTTTCAAACTTGTCCAGTGTCTTTATATTAATGAGGACTTGAACCCTATTGAAAATGGGTAACGTCAGACCGTCCGTCTGCCGTCTGTGCGTGCGTCCGTCCGTGCATTAGACTTTTTCTTGTTTACGCGATAAACTCCACAGTTTTCATCCGATTCTTTTCAAACTTGTTCAGTGTCTTTACATTCATGAGGACTCGAACCCTATTGAAAATGGGTAACGTCAGACCGTCCGTCTGCCGTCTGTGCGTGCGTCTGTCCGTGCATTAGACTTTTTCTTGTTTACGCGATAAACTCCACAGTTTTCATCCGATTCTTTTCAAACTTGTTCAGTGTCTTTATATTCATGAGGACTCGAACCCTATTGAAAATGGGTTACATCAGACCGTCCGTCTGCCGTCCGTGCGTGCGTCCGTCCGTGCGTTAGACTTTTTCTTGTTTACGCGATAAACTCCACAGTTTTCATCCGATTCTTTTCAAACTTGTTCAGTGTCTTTATATTCATGAGGACTCGAACCCTATTGAAAATGGGTTACATCAGACCGTCCGTCTGCCGTCCGTGCGTGCGTCCGTCCGTGCGTTAGACTTTTTCTTGTTTACGCGATAAACTCCACAGTTTTCATCCGATTCTTTTCAAACTTGTTCAGTGTCTTTATATTCATGAGGACTCGAACCCTATTGAAAATGGGTTACATCAGACCGTCCGTCTGCCGTCCGTGCGTGCGTCCGTCCGTGCGTTAGACTTTTTCTTGTTTACGCGATAAACTCCACAGTTTTCATCCGATTCTTTTCAAACTTGTTCAGTGTCTTTATATTCATGAGGACTCGAACCCTATTGAAAATGGGTTACATCAGACCGTCCGTCTGCCGTCCGTGCGTGCGTCCGTCCGTGCGTTAGACTTTTTCTTGTTTACGCGATAAACTCCACAGTTTTCATCCGATTCTTTTCAAACTTGTTCAGTGTCTTTATATTCATGAGGACTCAAACCCTATTGAAAATGGGTTACATCAGACCGTCCGTCTGCCGTCCGTGCGTGCGTCCGTCCGTGCGTTAGACTTTTTCTTGTTTACGCGATAAACTCCACAGTTTTCATCCGATTCTTTTCAAACTTGTTCAGTGTCTTTATATTCATGAGGACTCGAACCCTATTGAAAATGGGTTACATCAGACCGTCCGTCTGCCGTCCGTGCGTGCGTCCGTCCGTGCGTTAGACTTTTTCTTGTTTACGCGATAAACTCCACAGTTTTCATCCGATTCTTTTCAAACTTGTTCAGTGTCTTTATATTCATGAGGACTCGAACCCTATTGAAAATGGGTTACATCAGACCGTCCGTCTGCCGTCCGTGCGTGCGTCCGTCCGTGCGTTAGACTTTTTCTTGTTTACGCGATAAACTCCACAGTTTTCATCCGATTCTTTTCAAACTTGTTCAGTGTCTTTATATTCATGAGGACTCGAACCCTATTGAAAATGGGTTACATCAGACCGTCCGTCTGCCGTCCGTGCGTGCGTCCGTCCGTGCGTTAGACTTTTTCTTGTTTACGCGATAAACTCCACAGTTTTCATCCGATTCTTTTCAAACTTGTTCAGTGTCTTTATATTCATGAGGACTCGAACCCTATTGAAAATGGGTTACATCAGACCGTCCGTCTGCCGTCCGTGCGTGCGTCCGTCCGTGCGTTAGACTTTTTCTTGTTTACGCGATAAACTCCACAGTTTTCATCCGATTCTTTTCAAACTTGTTCAGTGTCTTTATATTCATGAGGACTCGAACCCTATTGAAAATGGGTTACATCAGACCGTCCGTCTGCCGTCCGTGCGTGCGTCCGTCCGTGCGTTAGACTTTTTCTTGTTTACGCGATAAACTCCACAGTTTTCATCCGATTCTTTTCAAACTTGTTCAGTGTCTTTATATTCATGAGGACTCGAACCCTATTGAAAATGGGTTACATCAGACCGTCCGTCTGCCGTCCGTGCGTGCGTCCGTCCGTGCGTTAGACTTTTTCTTGTTTACGCGATAAACTCCACAGTTTTCATCCGATTCTTTTCAAACTTGTTCAGTGTCTTTATATTCATGAGGACTCGAACCCTATTGAAAATGGGTTACATCAGACCGTCCGTCTGCCGTCCGTGCGTGCGTCCGTCCGTGCGTTAGACTTTTTCTTGTTTACGCGATAAACTCCACAGTTTTCATCCGATTCTTTTCAAACTTGTTCAGTGTCTTTATATTAATGAGGACTCGAACCCTATTGAAAATGGGTTACATTAGACCGTCCGTCCGTGCGTGCGTCGGTGCGTGCGTAAGACTTTTTCTTGTTTACGCGATAAACTCCACAGTTTTCATCTGATTCTTTTCAAACTTGTTCAGTGTCTTTATATTAATGAGGACTCGCACCCTATTGAAAATGGGTAACATCAGAGTAAAAAGTCCAGAATTATCTCCCCTTGAATTTGTATTGGTCCGAGGCGTTTAAGTAGGTTGTTTAATTGGTTGCAATTATTAATTTAAAATTAAATAAATTAAATAAAATATAAGCCATCTGATAATTCATTTGGCAAGGATGAAAGGATTTGTGTTTTCAGTATTCCCTTGCATGTTGACTTTCCTTTCCATTGACATTCCAGTCAGTAGAGCGATTCAGGCCCTCATGGGCCTCTTGTTAAGTTATACTGGAATGCAATTTAACTCTATATGGTACAGACAGCTAAAATCAGCTACCTCACAATCAAAAAGGTAAGTAGTCTGTTAACACTTTCAGTGCGGGAACCGAATTGTGAAGGCCTTTGCAAACAGTTTGGATCCAGATGAGACGCCACAAAACGTGGCGTCTCATCAGGATCCAATCTGTTTGCTATTCTGATAGTATTCTTTGAAAAAAAAATCAAAGAAAATGCTAATTTTAGAAATTTAGCAGACAACATTTTAGCAGACGACAAATTTCCCAGCATGCAAAGGGTTAAAGGCATACATATGTTTACTAAGTACTGCTTAACCAGCTAACCAAGAGAAATGGTTAGTTGGTTAAAAGACCCACCGACTGAAATACTGTTGAAACGGCAAAACAAACTACCTAACAAACAAAAACAAACTAACCAAAAATGAAAATGGGGTTCATGTCTGGAAGTGAGCCTTTAGTTGAATTGTTCATCTCAAGTATTTATTGATATTAAAATATACACTTTCATACTAGTAGTAAAAAATACAAAGATTAGTCATGTCTAACAATGCAAATGTTTCAAATTGTATTTATTTTGTATCTGTGGTTACTCTGTACTAATATATCCCCAGGATATGTATCCCTGGTTACACTGCACTTATATTTCCCCAGGAGCCACTACCAGAGGAAGCCAATCGTGGCCGGAAAAGGTGCCCGGGTTGTGCAGATAGTCCCGGACACTGACGGGTAAGATTACCTGATGTTTATTGTTTATAGAGGAGATATTAGTTGAGATTACATATCAGATATAAGATGTATTAGGCAACTTGTTTTTACATGATTGTAGCTAATACCAAACATATGGGGTTTTAAGATCAAATATAAAATGTAAGGAATATTATATAGAAATGTTTCTGGAGTGGTCATATTACATCTCTAGCCCTTTCAGTGCGGGAACCGAATTTTGAAGGCCTTTGCAAACAGTTTGGATCCAGATGAGACGCCACAGAACGTGGCGTCTCATCAGGATCCAAACTGTTTGCTATTCTGATAGTATTCTTTGAAAAAAATCGAAGAAAATGCTAATTTTAGAAATTCAGCAGACGACATTTTAGCAGACGACAAATTTCCCAGCATGCAAAGGGATATACATGTATGTAGGAACTCTAACTATGGGCATATGCATGCTCTTTGACTGGTACATATTTATGTAGCACATGGCATTGTATGTTAACTGCATTTAAATAAAAGTCTTGGCTTATATATAGTGTTAACCCTTTGCATGCTGGGAAATTTTTCGTCTGCTAAAATGTTGTCTGCTGAATTTCTAAAATTAGCATTTACTTGATTTTTTTTCAAAGAATACTGTCAGAATAGCAAACAGTTTGGATCCTGATGAGACGCCACGTTCTGTGGCGTCTCATCTGGATCCAAACTGTTTGTCAAGGCCTTCAAAATCCCGTTCCAGCGCTCAAAGGGTTTAAAGATATTACCAAGACATGACTGTAAGGCTTCGTTTATTTTATAAATTAAACTACAAAACAAAACGTTAAAGCAGATGGAACTTTTATTAACTTCTTACTCATTCCATATTTGTGAAAAAATCTTTCGAGATGATTTTCTAACATAAAAAATACTTTTCATTGAAAAAAAAACCCAGCCGTGTCATGCAAAGTAAGAAATCTTGGGATATGTGTTGCGTTCTGAGAAAACTGGGCAAAATGCATGTGTGTCAATTGTTATCCCAGATTAGCCTGTGAAGTCCGCAAAGGCTAATCCGGGACGACACTTTCCACCTAAACTGGATTTTTGCTAAGAAGAGACATCATTTAAACGAAAAATTCCATAAAAGCATAGATTGTCATCCCTGATTAGCCTGTGCGGACTGCACAGGCTAATCTGGGATGACAATTTACGCACAAGCATTATGCCCAGTTTTCTCAGAACACGACACATTAATTGTATACTGTAGCAAGCATACCCACTTTAGTTTTGTTCGGTGTGTATGATATAGCAATGTAGCCATGTATGAAACTAATCATGGATGTTACTATTACTGCCTGCTCAGAGAGTTTTGGAAAGGTTGGAAGGGACATACGGTGTGTAACCTTTAATGTGAGGTGTAACCTTTGTTGTAAACAGTGCAGAGGTGAACACTCAGTTCTGAAGCCATATCAAGTGTACGTGTGTAAAGTTAGTTACACATATTTTTTGGTTTAAATCTGTCTGTTAAATTATAATATCTGTTTCATACAAAAAGAATTGGTGTGTAACAAAAGCATTGACTTGAAATTCAGAGAACTTAAATATATGAGACCTTCTCTGGGAAAACAAGTCCTAATGCATATGCCTTAAGTGTCATTCCAGATTAGCCTGGGCTGTCTGCCGGGCTAATCAGGGATGACACTTTCGTATTAAACTGGATTTTTGTTTAGAGGAGACTTCATTTGAACATAAAAACTCCATAAAAGCGGAAAGTGTTGTCCCTGATTAGACTGTGCAGACCCCACAGGCTAATCTAGGAAAACACTTTACCCACATGCTTTAAACCTGGTTTTCCCAGAGCTCAGGTCATATCTTTTCTCTAAAACAGTATGTGCTTCATTTATTTGAAGATTTAGCAGACTTGTTAAAATCAAAGGTTTACATTTATCAAGGGACATAAATTTGTCTTATTCAAAGACAGAATTTCTTTTGTGAATGATTTAAGTGTAGTTCATAATACGGTAAAGCAACCTGCATAGTTGCTTTTTGATTGATACATCTATTTAACAGAACTGATTGAGACACCTGCATTCTATTGTTACAACAGCCTTTGACAAAATAATGTTGTTGTTCATTTGGTGTTCTTTTTATATACTTTGGGTTGACACGGTATAATTAAGGCTTTGCTTTTCATGGTTAAGATCTCTTCATTTTTATCTATTTGTGTGCTTTTTGTTTATTTGCCAAACGTACAAAATTAATTGTCCACCTCTTAATTGGAAAATATTTCTTTAAAAAAAATTAAGGTCAGTAGTTTATTTAAAAGTCTCAAGCAATATTTTGTCATGGGCTGTTGAGTTTTTGTCTGTATTGTTTAATACTATTATAATAATTATTCACACAGGTCTGGAACATCCTTGTACAGCAGTAAGGACTAGTTCACTCGTTACTTTCAACTTTACATTTGAGCCCTGCTCTAGGAAAACGGGGCTTAATGCATGTCCATAAAATGTTGTCCCAGATAAGCCTGTGCCGTTTGTGCTAATCAGGGACAACACTTTCTGCTTTAATGGATATTTTAATTTTTTTAGAAGTATCTTCTTAGTAAAACTCCAGTTTAGGCAGAAAGTGTCTTCCCAGATTAGACTGTCCAGACTGCATCTGGGAGGACACTTTAGGCACATTCATTAAACTCCATTTTCCCAGACATAGACTCACTTGCATCGTTGTATAAGTTTCTGTAGGGTATAACTGTTCTGTTAAGTCTGATCCTTATAGATATAATTCATTTATAATTTCAATGGAACACTCTTTTTTTCTGTAAATTTTACTGCTTTATTTTGCTCATTTTGTAAGAATATACATAAATGTGTTTTAAATCATGCGTAGAAATCTGTTTGATGTTTAGCTCACCTGAGATCAAAGTGCCTAAGGTGGGCTATAGTAAGAATCTCTGTCTGGCCTTGTGCTGTCACACCATCAACTTTAAACCATTTATGCAGAGTGGACTCTCCCATCCTTCTAAATTGGATCAATTTACTTCCAAAATTAGAGATGTCTGGTATATTTATTTCTATTTTAAGAATATTTCTCATAGAAATACTTTTAAGCAAACAGCGTACACCCTGATGAGATGCCGCATCATGCGGCGTCTCATCTGGGTCTACGCTGTTTGCCAAGGCCTTTTTTTTAGAGACTAGGCATAAATGGGTTAAGCTCATTTCCACAGTTTGGGCTCCATCTTAATGAACTTTGTCATATGTTTATGTCCTCCAGCCTATACTGGGGGACATATTGTTTTTGCCCTGTCTGTTGGTTTGTTGGTTTGCACAAACTTTATGATTTTGCCATAATTTTGCAATATTGAACATACCAACTTGATATTTGGCATGCATGTGTATCTCATGGAGCTGCACATTTTGAGTGGTGAAAGGACAAGGTCAAGGTCATCCTTCAAGGTCAAAGTCAAATATATGGGTCAATGCTCAAAAGGGGACATAGTGTTTCACAAACACATCTTGTTTATCTTGACAATAGCTAGTTCAAGTTTCAAATTTGGGTCATCAGGTCAAATCCTAAAAAAACTTGCAATCTCTTTAGAAGGCACATTTATGATTCAGTATTTATCAAACTTAGCCATAATGTTAATCTTTACAATATCAAGGTCAGGGTCAAATGGGATCAAAAACTAGGTCACATGGTCAAATCCTAGAAAAACATTTTAGACACTGTTATTTATACAGTAAACACCTCCATTGTTACCTATTTAAGCTGAAATTTATTATTAATGTTTATTTTGACCATATTTATGCAGGTCTAAAACTAGGTGACCTTAAGTCAAAAACTAGGGCACCATGTCAGATATTTGACAAGTATTGTAACTTGAACTCATGTCAGCGCTTTAACTCTTTCAGTGCTGGAACCGAATTTTGAAGGCCTTTGCAAACAGTTTGGATCCAGATGAGACCCAACAGAACGTGGCGTCTCATCAGGATCCTAACTGTTTGCTATTCTGATAGTATTCTTTGGAAAAAAAAATTGAAGAAAATGCTAATATTAGAAATTCAGCAGACGACATTAAAGCAGACGACAAATTTCCCAGCATGCAAAGGGTTAAAGCCATCACCCTCTTATTTGAATAAGTTGATTTTTTTTATTCAAGTTAGTCTGATTAAACATTTAAATAGTATAATCTCATCTTGCTTATATAAACTGACAAAGATTGTAATCAGACATTCTTTTAAAGGAACTTGTTCACATATTGTCGATTGTTACAACTTTTTGTTACAGATTCAAAAAATCAAAGAACACAAATAACATGAATAATGAAAGTAGACTTGTACTGAAAATACATTTTTATGCCCCGAATGTTGGCATATTGTGATCGCACTGGTTATCTGTCTGTCCGTCTGAAATTCCGTCACACTTTGCATTTAGGTTAAGAAAAATGTGAAAAAAACTTTGCGTTTAGGTTTAGAAAAATGTGGAAAAAGGGGGCATATGTCATCCTATGTTGACAAGCCTTGTTTCCTTTATGAGTAATCAACATTAGAAATTGATAAAATTATAAAGCATTACAATTTCAAAACAATGGAATTATTGGCAGCGTTTCTGTTGTTTTTGTTTTATATTGTGACAATAATTATGAAGATTGCTAAAATTAAGTACAACAAATGAAAAACCCTTTTTCTATCTTACATCACAGGAAGATTGCAAGTGCGCTAAACGGGTTGTTTATTGATTTTTACCAGACACACAAGGACTGCCAGTTTTGGAAATAACACCGGACCTCTGCAATTTTAATCTGAAATGTCCGAGGTCTGACGTCTTTCGCATGAGTTGATAAAGATAATAAAAAATTAGATGAAATTAAATAGAAATAATTGTAAAATTCATAATTCACAAATTGGGGAAGATAGTTTCCTAATAAAATATTTGTACAATAACAAAAATAAATAACATTATACTATGAGATGTGTGTATGATCATTTATTAAATAAAGCAATATAATCCATCTAAACCACAGGGGCCAGTAAAAAAAATAAAAAAAAAATGTATGTAGGCCTTTTTCTTACATACATTTTTTTTTTTACTGGCCCCTGTGATCTTAACTGTTGCTGCACAAAGAATCAAATTACAATTTTGTGTTATTAATTTACAGCAAACACTTAAGAGTCACCTCCAGGTATTGATGTCATTGTCGTTGTTTCCTTTGTTGTCACATACTCGTATTCACAAAATTCCTTATTAGTAGTTTCATGTTATGTGAAATTCTCTAGGCGGTTTTGTATTATGAAATCCACTGATTTGTTAAACTGGATATATAGGATCTGACATGAGTTGTCATATCATACCATATTTTATTAAACGAGTTCAGGAATTTTGTTAGTTAGCGAGCCTGTGGCGAGCTTACTAACGAATTTCCTGGAAGAGTTTAATAAAATATGGTATGATATGACAACGAGTGTCAGATCTTTTTTATCACATGCTTTTAAACTAAATAAAATACATCTTAATTGACCAAACAAATGCTGATAGATCAAAAAGTTGTCTACTATCGTGACCGTCATTTCATGTTGACGACGTCATTTCACCAAAATAAAGCCATGCGATTGGTTAGTTATTGATTCTGTAGCCAATGAAAATGCTTAAAAATGTTGTATTACACATGTGTAATATAAAAAAATACGTTATGTCTGTATAACATTGAAAACAAGGTATAGCATGTGATAAACAATCTTATTTTACAAGTGAACAAAAAAAAAACTTTTTTTATAAAGAAGTATGTGAATATGCTGCTGTTTATAAATTTAAATCTTATTTGTTTTATTCACCTTTTTTGCACCATTTTGTGTTGTATTTGTAACTTGAACACAATGACTTCCTTGCAGTTTATTTCTCAAATAATATGGAAGCTTTTTACCAGTGAAATAATGAATTCTAAAATATAAAAGGCATAACAATTTATTAAAAACTATGTTAACTATTGTAAGTCAATGATTTTTCACACACAAAATGGTGAAGATTTTAAATATTATTTTTTTCCAAACTAATAATGGTCATTTTTATCTTTTTATCATTTGCTATTCAGTTAAGGTTTTGTGTAGATTTTTATCGGAAAGTATTGTAGTTCAATTAAAATATTAAAAAAATCCTTTGTTGCCAGAGGCAAAACAATACACACAAACATTATTGGTGATTTTGAAGGTGTTCACAAAAAAACAACAAATGTCTGTTAATTTATGAGAAGTTCGGTATACTTAATTTTGCTTGCGTTCAAAAAAGCCCTTTCACCCCCAAAGTTTGGTTAACATGGTGATACGATTTACTCAGATATTTGTACCAATACATAGCAGCAATAGATTTATATTATAAATATGTAGGTATGTTTCTGGAAATTTTCATTGAAAACTATTTAAAAAAATAATTTAGAGGACTTTTTACACCTCAATTAATATTATTAATGTTAAGCCATTTTGTGTTCAAAGCTTTTGAAGATGTGTGCATGATATATTTGCTTATTATTATTTTCCCCCGCTTAAGACAGACGAAGGGATATATAATTTGCGTTCTCCGTCCGTCCGTCTGTCACAAAATTTTGAAATTGGCGGGGGATATGATAATTCAACAAATTTGCTTGTTTAGTTTTGCATGCAGTGTAAAGTAATAAGTATGTATACAGTGCTTTACTTATAGTTTTATGTCCCCCATTCTATACTGGGGGACATATTGTTTTTGCCCTGTCTGTTGGTTTGTTGGTTGGTTTGTTCGTTTGTTTGTTGGTTTGTTTGTGTAAAACTTTAACATTTGCCATAACTTTTGCAATTTTGAAGATAGCAACTTCATATTTGGCATGCATGTGTATCTCATGGAGCTGCACATTTTGAGTGGTGAAAGGTCAAGGTCATCCTTCAAAGTCAAAGGTCAAGTATATGGGTCAAAATCGATCAAAAGGGGACAAAGTGTTTCACAAACACATCTTGTTCTTATACTTGTTTTTCCAGTAACGGTAATAAGATGAAAAAGTGGCAAAGACAGTTGTTATAACTTCCATAAGGCTGTTGCCTGCTAATTGACTGTAATGTTTGTCTTGTTTGTGTGTGGGTTTTAGCTCACCTGAGCACGAAATGCTCTTGGTGAGCTTTTTGTGATTGCCCTTCGTCGGTTGTGTGTTGTCAGTAGTATGACAGCGTTTGAAAACTCTAGAAGTCACATTTATTGCATATTTTTTTGTGAAACGTTGTTAGAAAATTGTTCTGATGATATCTCATTCGAATGTAAAGCTCTGTCAAGTGGGATAAAAAACTAGGTCACTCTGTCAACATGAACAAAAACCTTTTAATCACTCTAGAATTCCCATTTTTTAATGAATAACTTGAAAATTTTTAAAAATATAAGATTCGAGGATCAGCCAAGTTTGAATATGGTTAGGCTCCACTTTAAGACATGACGGTGAGGGGCGGGGCAGTTTTTTTTTAATGGACATAGGAGAGGCTTGTAAAAAGTCACCTGTAAACCTTACCATGATGAAACTTTGTCAAAACATTAAAATATTCTCGGAATGATATCTACCATTTTCCAAAAGAGTTCTTATCCATTAACAACCATTGGCTGCCATGGGAGGGGGGGGGGGGNGGGGGGGGCTTTTGCCTGAGATACGTTTAGAAAAAAAATATGAACACTGTAGAAAAAAACAATTTCTACACAATCATCTTGAAATTCATTAATATATTATTGTTCCTTTGATTTTTTGTCTTGTTTGAAAGTTGTTCTTCTCCATTTAAAAACATGTATGGTCACCCACGGGTGGAGCAGTTTTCATTTTATTGTTATATATATGTAACAGTTTACTAACATATCATTACACCCAAAAGAAACAATTAAAATCAAAATAGGCTGAAAATTGATGCTTTAATGACAACAATCAACCTGGCAATAAGTTCAAAAAGTGCAAATGGAAGATTCCTATAAAAATTTAAGCCTCTGCTATATGATTATATTGATAATAATTATTACTGGGTTATAATTGAATAAAGATCTGCTGATAAAGCAAGTACCAATGTATCTGAACCACATGCTCTTTAGATTGCTTTATGTTTTCATTTTGAGTCAATAAAAATCTTAATTTTTCTGGTACTCCATCCCTTCTTTTTCATTATGTTCTGTCTTTGTGTTTTTAGAAAATAAAATTAATAGAACATACTATATAAATAACAGAAAAAACATCTTTGAAGTCACCAAATAAAAAAAATGATGTAATTAATAATTAAAATCCATGTTCCACAGTTTATCACAGTGGCATTTAGTCAATTCCACTGTGAATATTTAATTGGAAGTTTAAAAAAAACTTGTATGAAGTTTTTTCTACAGGTATTTATTTGGTTAATTCTGCTTTGAAAATGAGATGAAAGGTATTTTATGTTAAAAACCGTCAATTAAGTTGTCCACGTGTGATGAAAGGTAATATATTTGAGCCTCAGTCTGGAAGAACTGGGCTTAATGCATGCAGACTGCACAGGCTAATCTGGGACGACACTTTATGCACATGCATTTATTCCAGTTTTCTCAGAGCGAGGCTATTATTTAAATCTGTGTGCTTTCTTCAGGTGCCAGGGAGAAGCAAACATAGCCATCGACGACTGCCCCCAAGACTCCAGTGAGCAGACGACACCCCCTGGCGATCGCGCTGGAACATTAGGAGAGACCACTCAGGACATGGATGGAGATAAATCAGAGGAGCACATAAATTGAGATAATCTTTCATACATCTGAAGAGATATTCTGATGATCATAATTGTTGTTATTCTAACTTGGTTAAAACTGGTTTCTCCGCTAACCTACATAAGGTACAGAAAAATATTACCTAAATGGATGGGATTGTGTATCGTCATTCAGTTTTATTTGACCTCAATTCTTTTGTCAATACAAGTGCACAATTGTAAAAAGTTTTTTGCCCCTACATGTAGGGATAAGTTGAGTTTGAAACAAGGTCTATTTCTTCATACCCCTGAAGGCGTATTTCTTTGTTTTGTGTTCATGTATTAATTGACAAGGAATAGGGGAAGGAATCAGAAATAAATGAAGTATGGTTTAAATGATGTTGTGGGGTTCGATGGGAAACAACTATTGTATGATCACTGAACTTGAGATATCGAAAGGGGAGCAATTAGGTTAAACACGTCTCGTACAGTCATCTTGACTTGGGAACAGCATTGGCTCGTTAATAACTTTTCATAACTTTTTACTAAAAGAATTATTATCTATTGCACATAGAGAAGTTTGCACATTGTATTTTTATTCTGATTGCTCGTGGTCGTTGGTCATTTATTCTATATTACTGTAAGTTTCTATGAATTTCTTCATATGAGATTGCAGTGAATGTATTTATATGAGTTTCCTAGAAAAAAAAAATAATATAAATAATGAGTTATACCTAAATAAATGTATTCACAAAACTTGATTGTTTAAGACTTCACAGGTATTAAGAAAAAGAAATTATCTTGACATTGTCGGTTATTTGCACTACATTCATGTGTTGTGAATTGTTATTGTTTTTTGTTGCTCATTTGTTAATTGTTGATAATAAATTTCATCATAGGCCTTTCTCAAAACTAGGATGACCTCCCTTTATTGCAAATACGGCATTTCTCACAGTTCATAATCAACTTTTGCCGACTTTTTTCATAGCCATTCATCTTAAGTATGTGACTATTGATCACGTTAAACATGTTTAATGTAACTTTTAATAACAAAATTCATGATACAATTTGTTTAACACAGTTAATTCATGATATATTATAAAATAAAAATAATTAATTAAATCAATTTCAGACCATTTAAGTCGTATATGTGATTGTTAAGAAGGCATGGAATTGTTTTTAAAGGAAGCGACCTCACAATTCTAAATAATTTCAACATGTGTTAAGAACAGTATAGCTTATTTGAAGTAATTGCATAATGCAGATAACAATAACCCTTTGCATGCTGGGAAATTTGTCGTCTGCTTAAATGTTGTCTGCTCAATTTCTAAAATTAGCATTTCTTCGATTTTTTTTTCAAACAATACTATCAGAATAGCAAACAGTTTGGATCCTGATGAGACGCCACGTTCTGTGGCGTCTCATCTGGATCCAAACTGTTTGCAAAGGCCTTCAAATCCGGTTCCAGCGCTCAAAGGGTTAAGGAATTGCATCTGGTGACAACTGATGCACCACACATTGTCCCCAATATTTCACTCTTAATTAAAAGTATATGTAGCAAACTGTTATTGTTTCCTTTTGTGCCACTCCAAAGCTGCTGTCTCACCAACTAAAATCCCATCATTGTTAATATACCAGTATTCTTATATTATAAAGTGTATACATACACATATTTATGATCTAAAATATTGATAGAAATAAAAAGATCTGTATTATTTGAAATCAAAACATTAAATAGGTAATTTTTTTTAACAAATATTCAGTAACATATATTTTGAACAAATATTGGGTAACATGCATGTTTGCTGATACTTGTTATTTTAATATAGACGATTTGTGAGTTTAGTAAATTAATAATGTAGGGGTGCTAGGACACACTCTGGGTCCTAATATAATGCAGCCTCAAGCGCAGAATTTCCGCATAAACTTTGAAACACACACACAATCATTTGAGATAAAACTTAATTTTATCAGATCAATAAAATAAAACGGCTTTTATAAGTTTATTTTTCCAATATTAACGCATTTAAAGACTCGTATGGTATGCTTGTTCAAATATTCATTGTAAGGTATTTCGAAAGTAAATATATAAATACGCCTAGTTATCAATAAAAGTAATTGGAAGTGAACAGGGGACATCACTACACAAGGGAACTTGCCTATTTTTTTAGGAAAGGCCTATAGCGCAACAATTTAACTTCTTTTGTATTGGAATCTTTCTTGTCTAATGTTTCGTGGTTAATTCCATATTAATCGGTGGAACATGCACTACATATATCATGAACTGTTATTATATTTGTTTAGGAGTTTGGGAAATTGTTTGCGATGTTTTTTCTTGTATGAAAGTCATAATAATGACATCATAATACAGGCTGAATTGTTTTCTTTCTATAGGCTCTGTTGCAGTTGTTATCCAAGTTAAGTTTTGCTTGTTGTTTTGTAACAGAGTTAGTCTTTACATAACCTTCAATTTTTTTTTTATATCTTCATAAATTTTCTCTTTGCTTAAGGTAAATTTTGATGATTATTTTAACAACCAGATTTTACAGAAAAATTTCCAAGCAACAACACAAAGTTTTAACTGAAATATATTCCTTTCTCGTTTGTCATTCATTACTGTCATTGTTGTCTTTTAACTACTTTATCATCCATTGTATTATACATTTTCAACATATTAACATTAGCATTATTTCATAAAACTAAAACTTTGTGCTGTTTGCTATTTCTCCTTATATATGTAGTAATACTTGATAAGTGTGCGTTATATTTACATACATTTTGTTATTTTACTTATTACTTGTATGTGATGGTGCATTTCAGGTTTAATCAATTAATTTTATTTATTTAAGTTTTTTTCAATGTTTTCTTAATAGTTTAAGGTTCCGGTTTGTTTACATATGCTTGTTTAAACAACATCTTTTTATCTCATTTGAATGTACTTTCAATATATGCTATACATACTTTGCTGATTTAATGTTTTCGTATACCCGGTAGTTATTCTCTTAGATGATTATTTCATCAGTTTATTCTTTAACTTACTTTTTGAAGTTGATTATTAATTCAGTTTATTCTTTAACTTACTTTTTGAAGTTGATTATTTCGTCAGTTTATTCTTTAACTTACTTTTTGAAGTTGATTATTTCATCAGTATATTCTTTAACTTACTTTTTGAAGTTGATGATTTCATCAGTTTATTCTTTAACTTACCTTTTGAAGTTGATTATTTCATCAGTTTGTCCTTTAACTTACTTTTTGAAGTTCTCAAATCATTTGGTATTATTAATTTTTATACTTAAATATTGGTACAGTATTTAATGTACCGTTTTTTTTTTACATATTTTTTGTCACATTGTACATCCATTGCTCTTATACAAATATGTGTTAAAATTTAAAATAGTGTCTACTTTGTTCTTAATAAGGAAAGATATGAAAATAGGTTCTGACACATTTGCTTTACTAGTGGTGTAGTTAAGAAAGATTTAAAAAAGTTCTTGATTTCAAAAATACATTCTCACGTTAAGTTGGTGAAAAAATATTTCTGTTTTAATGCCTTCAAATACTCAGTACATGTATAAAGAAATAATCTGATGCATATTTAACAAGGCTTTGAGCGAAATGAAATCAAATGACATTAAGGTAACTGAAAAATATATGGTTTGTCAGAAATGCATGAAATTATGCTTATGTTTGAAAATGTTGGGTGAAAGGGGAAGAAACGGGAAGCGGACAATGACAACGAGCTAGGCCTGGTTTATTAATGCGCATGGGGGGGTTAGAGAGTTAGGGTCAGGTTAGGGTTAGCCTTAACCCTTACCCGACCCCTTACCCTAACCCAGGGTTATCTCCCCTATACCAGGCCTCGCTCGTCGTCTTTGTCTGCTTCCCGAAAAAACACAATGGACTATCAAATATCTCCAAATGTATCACCAGATATTAAAGCTCAGAAAATATATAGAACAATCTTATCAAATTGTTCTTATTTTTACTGCTCTCAGTGAGTTATAATTGTTCTTATTTGGAGAGATTTCTTAAAACAACTTTCAAGTTCAATGTAGTTGATTCTCGATCGTTTTCATGGACTATGGTATAAACAAATATTTGAATAAAGCTGACAAATAATTGTGTGTTTACCACTTAAAATAAATGTGCGTAAATATTTTTTCAAACATTTTGTTATGTACATAGATGCATTATTTATAATGTTGTGTTTTGTGATCAAATTTATAAAAAAAAAAATGTTTGTTTTTCCTTGAGACTTGTTTATAACCATGACAAGCTTACTTAATTTATTCAGCAAGTTTCATCTCTGATTTCTTTTTGGGCAGCTTGTGTCACTATTTTTCTTCTACATGTAATGCAGCTTTTTAACCCATTTATGCCTAGTGGACTTCCATCTTTCTAAATTGGATCACTTTATTTCCAAAATTAGGGATGTCTAGTATATTTATTTCTATATTTAGAATATTTCTTACAGAAATTCCTTAAAGCAAACAGCGCAGACCCTGATGAGACGCCGCATCATGCGGCGTCTTATCTGGGTCTACGCTGTTTGCCAAGGCCTTTTTTCTAGACGCTAGGCATAAATGGGTTAAGTGTTTTTTCTTTTCATTACATTTTATTTCTGAAATCTTACATTTTACAGTCATACAAACAAACAAAAAGATTCAATAATTTTGACTCTTAAGTTATAACAAAATAATGTAACTGAAATAAATATGGTTTCTAAGTTTTATGTTGTTAAGTTTTCTTAGCTATATGGTATATTTGTAACATAGTTTTATGTGTATTTCTTATGTTTCCCTTCGTATGTACCATTCAGCTTTGCAAAAGATTATTACCAGCTCTGCTTTTTATTATATTACAGGGATGTAAATGCTATTTTCAAAGAAATTGCGAATTGTTTTTCACTAATCCTCACAAATATTTTTGACAATTTATTGTAAAAAAGTGAACATTTTTACCCTGATATTATAATTATGAGTATATAATTATCTTTTTTGTTTAGATTAAATAAGAAGTACTTAAAACATATTTAAGAAGTTAATCATTTCATTTTCCTTTTCACTGAAGGAGATACATAATGTTGTAAATGTAGTTGCAATAATTCAACTCTCAGCTTTATAACCCAAAGCTTAAATACTGTTTAGAAATGTACAATTGTAAGTGTTGTTTTTATAAAAAAAATATCTTCATGTTTTTTTCACTTTCAATTTTTCAATACAGAAGTTATTGATATAATTACTTATAATATATACTATCAAGTTATCATCATTATGTGTTGTCAAAGTGAATCCCATGTTTTCCATGTCCACAGTTTATATTTATATTATATATATATATTTGTTATTGTGATAAAACATGTTTTCAATGTTCTCTCTTTTTTACTTAAAATTTGTCAACAAAAATAAAAACTTTGGAAAATTTAAACACTGTTTATTTTATTTTTTTACAAAGACGTGTTTCGTAGTTTAAATAATTATGCCCTCCTTCGAAGAAGAGGGGGTATATTGTTTTTCTGGATGTCGGTTGATCGGTTTGTCCGTCTGTCAGTAGACCAGTTAGTTTCCGATCAATAGCTTGTGAACGGATTGACCAATTGGCTTGATACTTCCAATGTGAATTGGCCTTTGCCAGTAGATGACCCCTATTGAAATTGGGGTCACTAGGTCAATGGTCACTGTCGCACTAAGAGTGAAAATTGTTTCTGATTAATAACTTGAGAACGGAGGGACCGATTGCCTTGATACCTCCGATGTGCAATGGCATTGGACATTAGATGGCCCCTATTGACATTGGCGTCACTAGGTCAAAGGTCATGGTCACTGTCACAATAAGTGTGAAATCGTTTCCGATCAATCACTCGTCAGCTTATTAACCGACTGGATTGATACTTCCCACATGCATTGGACTTGGACAGTTAATGGCCCCTACTGAAATTGGGGTCACTAGGTCAAAGGTCAAGGTAACTGTAACAATAATTGTGAAAATCTTTTCCGATCAATAACTCCTCAACGAATTGACTGATTGGCTTGATACTTCACATGTGCATTTGCCTTGGACTGGACAGTAGATCACCATTATTGAAATTGGGGTCACTAGTGTAAAGGTCAAGGTCACTGTGACATTAAGTGTTAAATTGGTTTCCGTTCTATATGTCATCAAAGGATTGAGTGATGGGCCTCATATTTTGAAGTTGCTTTGACCTTGAACAGTAGACAATCCCTATTGAAATTTAGGTCAATGATCAAAGTCACTGTGACATTGAGTGTGAAAATCCTGTACAATTGATAACTTGTGAGCCTATTGACCGATCAACCTGATTTTTCGCAGATAGATTGGCCTCGCACAATTTCCATGGGTAACTCAGCAAAGACTACACCATGGCGCCCGATTCATTGCCAGATGAATTGGCCTTTGTCATATGACTTAAGGGTGTGTTGTGTGCAACAGAAATACCATAGCTAAATCTGTCTGGTCAAGGTCACACTTAGAGGCCAGTTGTGTTTACAGTCTCTTTGCAAAAGTGGCAAGGTACATTTTCACTTACTTAAAGTTCAGAATCAGAATATTTAATTTCTGAACACCGATAGTAGCGGACGAAAGCTGGAGAAGAACGTCTCTTCATTTTGCCCAAACAGTTTAACTGTACTGTTTGTGGGCGTATTTTATCATCTCCATTTCTAACCCATTTACTATAACGATGATTTAACATAAGTGCATAATTCTGGGTCAACTAAAAAACTTATTTAAATGGCACAGTCACACTAATACGATAAGATTTACTCTTATGATCAGTTTTGTTCCAAAACTCCTGTGCCAAGGCCCTGTTTTTTTTTTTGGGGGGGGGGGGGATTTTCTCTTTGCTTT
>VMBQ01003450.1:73055-90632 GCA_007657795.1 Dreissena rostriformis
ACGAAGTTATTACGTAGTGAAGCTTCCCATAAAGTTTCATTGAATTCCGGTCATTAGTTGCTGAGAAATAGCCCGGACAAGAATTGCACTATATGTACAGTTAATGGAAATTTTCAAAGGGCTATAACTCTGAAAAATCATCCGACCAGAACCGGCTGATAATATGCACATCTCCTCTTGGTAGTGAAGTTTCCATAAAGTTTAATTGAATTCCGGTCATTAATTGCTGAGAAATAGCCGGGACAAAAATTGTGCACGGACGGACCCACGCACGCACGGACGGACAGACGGACAGACGAAGCGGCGACTATATGCTCCCCCAAAAAATTTTGGGGGAGCATACAAATCTGATTATATTTTGTTATGTAGTATAAACAATCCGGAACAACTGTATATGAAGAACACAAATGTATGTTTCTCGAATTTCATATAGTTCATAATAAAACATTATATTTTCATTTTAATATATTTGCAGTAACATCAGCGTTACCTGGAGGGACTGAATGCAGTTTATGGACTCTAATGACATGCGAGTTCAGGGCTTGACTTGGGTACCCGAGCGAAATTCATGCTGCAGAGTTTGGACTTCGCGAGTCTAGCGAATGTGCGAGATTGTCGTGGAACTGTGCAGTGTAGCAGTGGCCGCACAGTGATAAAACACTTGATAGATCTGCGATAAAATGGCACAACCTTATGGACACATTGCCCTGTTCTCTGTTACGACCAGACATATGCTACAATTTTCTTTTTATTTCTTGCTGTATTTGTAGAATACTAAACTATGAATATTATGATATTTTAGAAATTGTATGCAAGTAATGTATTTATTACGCTGATACACATTCAACAACGGTGTCGTTGTATTCATTGTGCACCTGTTTTACAAATACACATTTGGTATGATAATAATACTCAAGTATTTATTAATTCTTGTTTTAAATATTGCAGAGGGCTGTTGCGGAGGATTGCATCAACTATATAAAACTATGTTCGTTTTCAATACATAAACGACTCACGTACTCTGTTCCAATTTGAGATTGACTTAGCGAATTTCTATATTGAAAGTTGTGTGATTCATGCAAACACTAAACGTTGCTTTTCTGTTTACAGGGCTATCTTGTTCTGGTTTATCCATGTTTTAAGTTGACTATTTTTGTATTACTGAATTAGGTTTATCAATGCCTGTGTTATATGTGCAAATGTTATTGTTCCATTATAAGATACTAGTATGCATGTGTCCGTTGAAGGTGTTATAATCAATGTCAATAATGTACGTGTTTTTTTTCTTCAGAAACTTTTGCTTGTAGGAAGGTTCTAATCTACCTTTATATAAAACGTGTATGTTTGTTATTTCGCAACACAGGAAGTGACATACCACCTTTGTCGAAGTTGCTGATCACCGCCACGTGCACGCAAGAGCAGACACTTGGTAACGTAGTCAGTCCCTACTGTCCTGGATGTAAGTACTTTGTTTTACTATTTATTTTGAAATGAATTCCGAAATGAAATACTCGTTAGACTTTGAACAAAATACTACATTATCTTAAGGCCTAAACATCTCTTTGTTTCCACTAGCCTAATCGATATTTTTTTGGCGCTGGTCCATATTCTTTTCTTGCTACTATCGATTTCAAAATGCAATATTATTTATAAAGATTTAAAAAAAATGCTAGATCTACAAAATATACGGAAACTTTCTGGTATTGTAACATGTTCCCTGTTCATGATATAAACTTAACTTACATTATTTAATGTTCAATGTAGTGCTGTATGGATTGTCCGGTATTGTATAGGGAATTGATCGCCTGCCTTAAAGGGACTGTAAACCACGAATGACGAAAAAATAAAAGTTCTAAAATATCGTATTTTTTACAATTATTAGTTTTTATTGATGAAATATCACGACTGGTATATAACATTACTGGCATCTCGTGATATTTTAATTAATATAAACTAATAATTGTAAACAAATACGGTATTTTAGAACTTTTCTTTCTTTCGTCATTCTTGGTTTACAGTCCCTTCAAACTAAATGCTAGCGGATAGTAAAACATATCTCCTGATAATAATTCTGGACTTTTTTTATGGCACTAATTTATACTTAGTTCACGCAATTGATCACTTGCATTAACCACAATACTAGCGGATGATAACAAGACTTTCACTCCAGATACTATTATGGACTTTATTTATACCTAATACTATCTAACACTTATAACATGCCATCCACACTCAGACGCGGATGCTGTGTCCACCCCATACGAGGGCAGCAAGGAGGAGAAGCTGTACGGGATGGCCGAGGTCATGTGTTCACACTGCAAGTCACAGGATACCATATGCACTCGTCTTTTTTGTAAGTATAAAAATTAAATCCCTTTGTCCTGTCTTTTCGTTAGGCATTGTTTTCTAATTCATTTTTTCAAAAATATTTCTTCTTTTTATTTCAAATTGATTTTGCATTATTGTTTGAAGACATGTCTTTAAAATTGGGTAATCAAGAAACTCTCTGTTATTGTTCTTTGGTTCGTTCTAATTCTGATACAGTGTTGATCACACTGTCACACTTATATAAATACATGTATGTATAAGTGTATGTTAAATGCTCATGTAAGGCATAGATGCCATGCACTTATACTTTAAAAGACTTTTACATTTGAATCGTTTTTAAATTGGTCATAACGAATTTTCACATTCGTTTGCTTTTTAAAATTACACTTTCCATCAGTGCCATGTAATACAGGTTACACAACACGTGTTTCGCTTGCTCTGTGCATAACATCACAAATAGTCTGCACAATATACTTTTATCATAGGTGCCCCAGATCGCCTGATTGTGAACATCACAATGACCATGATGGAGTCTTTCTGCAGCACCCTCAGTACGCTGTTCCCGGAATGCCACACGGAATATTGTGAGTAAAGTACCATTTGCTTAAACCTACTTTTTTCTAATGGCGCGAACGAATTTAAAGCTTTTGCCAACAGAGCCACACTCTTTTCGATATCTTGAGAATAGAATACTTACTTAAGAAACATTTCTTGATCGCACCATGAGTGGGGATCAAACCTGTGACTTTTCGGTCTGATGTCGGACATCCTACTTGTATCCACTTTACCAATGCAACCTTGTAATATCAAAAGAGAAGGTGTAACGCATACGCTTATAAAGTACTAAGAACTGTATGTATGCAGTTCTGTTGGATTTCATTGACTTCGATCCGAATCAATCACAAAGTCATTCTTTTTAAATACCTATACGAAAGATATATTTAAACAAATTGTTCCACTAATTTAGACATACATAGGTTGTAAACGATGTGTGTGCTTACATGTTTTAGTTAAGAGAAGGGTTTCGTTTGGACAATATTTTAATGTACAATGTTTTTGCAGGTTCCAGTAGAATTTTTCGGCGTTCGGTAGATAAAGGCAGGAGTCAAGGCACCAGTCAAACCGGCGGATGTCACGCGCATCCTGATTGGTCAAGCGCTGATGGATTAGACCAATGGTGTTTCCTCAACTGTAAAAATGGCATTGATTACGTCACGTGTCCTGCGACATACTGCGTGTGCCCAACAGTAGCAACTGGTATAATAACGATATCGATTCAATCTTAAATAAACAATCTGGGCTTTTATGCTTTGGTTAAAAATGGTAATGATTATACAGTTTTTTTTGCATAATACTAAAGCAAAGTGAAGGTAACATATTCAATATTCATAGTAACAAGAACACGATAAATCTCAAAATATAAGCAATATATGATTCAAAATTCAATCTAAGTGAGCGTTTTGAAAATGCACTGCTTAATACTGTAAGTTTGTATATCATTCACGCCATATTTTTGCAATTCACACATGTTAACAGATGGTGGATGGTATTTATTTCATATCCTATTTTCCAAATGTTACAGGTGTCCATTCATTATTAAAAAGTGTTTATCTTTTTTTTCCGTTTTTAAGTCGAATCATTGATACCAGTTTTAAGCATCGAATTGAATTAAGTACTTTTTTTTAAAATTCGTTTTCTATTTATGTGTAACAATAATCAAGCAAATACATGTGTTACAGTGCCTCCACCTAGCGGTTCCATCCTGGGCGGCACGTGTATCAGGTGGACGGCTTCACTAGTGTTTCAGGCTGTGAAAGGTAAATGATTTATGGCAACTTTTTATTATATAGTTCTTAATATGTATAAATGCAACTGACTATTCTTTTTTGCTCATTGAAGAGAAAATCGGCTTGATTGTGAATGTTTTTAAAGAAACATATAGTTCTGTTTTCGATGTGGTTAAATATATTCATAAACTTTGCCTTACGCAAATAATCCACTTCTTTGTTAACATTTAAATAAGTTAAAGGCTCTCTCACATGGTCAAATTAATATTAAATATAAGCACATGCGTTCAAATTACGCAACACTGATGCGTAGCCAGTCGTTTGTGCCTGATTGTTTCACCGCGTTTAATTTTAAACTTAATTCATCTTAAATATTGTATATATTTGCTTGATAAATAGCCTTTCCTTTTGGCCTTATTTTGTTATATACCCTTATATGCAATATGCATTTTCTAGAATAAACTATCCTGTTAAACTTGAAATTTACACCTTCATGCTGGCGTATTTAAACGACTCAATCAACCAGATGTGAATTGTCTCTATTGCAGGCATGGCCGATTGGTGCAACAGCGTGTGTTCCCTCGGAGGAGACTGTCCACAATCGCACTGCGCATGCGCAGAAACGGAACAACAGTCCACTTCGTCTTCTGAAACAACATCAACTGCAGTTACAACATCAACAACAACAACCAACGCACCACCACCAACTACCAGTTTCCCACCAACAGCTGGTAGTTAGAATTATTTACATTTGTATACATTGTTGCCCGTGTGATGTTCATATATCACGTTCGATTCCACTTTTGGGTAAAAAAGTGCTTTCACTGGTGCGTATTTGAATAGTTCGTCATTTTTCTAAGTAGTCTCTCACTTCCGTTTATCAACAATAAACTGTGTAGATATGTTGTGTCTACTTTGTAGAAGTTTTAAACGCAAAAATCATGTTTGTCCCGATATTCTTTGCAGAGTAATGTGTCCTTTTGTGCTCATTTTGGAAACTTATTTTACATTTGTTCTTAGTTTCGTTCACTCCTCTCTGAGTTTTCTGGTTATCAATATGAAACGATATAGATATGTCGTTCATTCTTTGTAGAAGTGCTGGGCGTTGTGTTCGTGTATGCCGGGATATTCATTCTAGGGTTATGTGTACTTCAACTTAGGCACTTTTGGAACTAATAACATCTTTGCAGTTATGTTCTTCTCGACGCAAACTAGTCTCTCAGTTTTCTGCGCATCAACATAACACATTCTTCATATGTAACGTTGTTTATACGATGTAACAGTGCAAGACATGCTTTTTAATGGAGGCATTTGATTCAATTAATCAGCGTCAAGCTTCTTGTCTTTGTGAGTGATCAATGTGAAGCAGCGAACGACAAAGTCTGACATTAGTTTTACTTATATTCAAATTGTGCATCTGCTAGAAATGACCATTGCGGGGTTATTTGTTATCTTTAATGAATTTTCTAGTTACACTAGTTTTATCAATTGCCTGTTAAGTATGTATCAAGCACCTACGCAACACGTTTATTTACCCGCCTATATGCGTTTTAAATTGCCTAGTGAAATTCTTATTGAACATTTTTACCAATTATTATGCCTATGTCCTTCTTACACCGGTCTGCCAAATATATATTATAAGTACATTTATAAGTTCATTTAAATGACAAACAACCTGTTCATACTTATTGCCGGATTACACAAACCGGAATCTAAACACTGTGAGACACACCTGTTTTTTTGTATCAGAGAGAATTCATGTCGCTACAAAAAAAAGTTTCACGTTTCAGACAACGAATCTCTTTCCATAGTTAGCGCAGTTGTGTGCGACCATGCAACCAAGCTTGATCAAAATATCCTTGCGAACAGATACTGTCCACTTGCAGGTAAGTCTTGGACGAAACTGCACATTGGTCTGATTATCAACCAAATTGACTCCCTTTATGAACATAAAAGCCCACATGTATCACTAAGAAGTTAACGATCTTGCATTTTTATTAGGGTTTAGTAAATATCAAAACAAAATTATAAAACTGAAGGTTTGCAACAAACGTAAAGATTATTATTGATCTGTTGTATTAATTTTATATTTTATCGAACATAGTGAATATAAAATATTAATGCGATTGCATTTACATACTATAATTTTACCTAAATACACGAATACTCTACTTAACATCGGAATCAAAGTAAAAGTTAAAATTATTTTTCTTTCAAACATCATATCTTACAGAGACCACAACAGGGTCGGGATACAGTCAAGACTTGATTGGTAAATACAGAAAATTGTGTGACTTCGCATAGAGAAGTTCAGAAAAATAAGTTTACATAATCTTTGTATTGATGTTTGGCATGTACACTTCGGATGTATTTTCCTGATATAAAATCACAAACAAAATATAATTATTGCACAATACTTGACAACGTCTGACGTCAATTAATTTACATTGAGACATTTAGTATATTCTATTTGTATTATTAAGAAGTTATTAACGTACGATTATCGAGGGCTAAGTGCAAATATTGTAGCTAATATACAGATTGTCATAGATACGAACATTTCGCGCTCTATTCTCGCTATATGTCAAAACACATATTAATACATAAACGTTAAATCACATAGTGGATACTTTATTTATGTGAATAACATGTCGAGTATTCATAACGTTTAAATTCGTTTATATTATATATAGTAAATGTATTAATGTATTTTTGTTTCATTTTAATCTATACAAACACACTGTTGTACGAGTACTTTACGTGTTATTGTATTGCAGAACAAGTGATGAGTTTTGCAACGAAGCTTCTGTGCAGTTTCTCACAGGCGTCAATGACGTCACAGCAGTGCCCCAACATGTTCTGTAAGATAAATAGTAAGATCTATGCTGATAACCTGATTAACGACGAAAAAAATCTATGTGTCCATTGTCGGAATGCCAAATGCAATTTTAAATATAACGCATCGCTATGAAAGTTACATATCTACACATATTGTGTTTACACGTATGTTTGAACACTTTGCATGCTCGCCGTGTAATATACTTTACTAGGGATTCTCACATTTACACATGCATATTCCTTATTACAGGTGGGGAAGGACCATTGGCCCAGGGTCTCTTGTACGCCAGTCTCTGCAGTGTCTGTACCATGTTCTCAGATCAGCTAGGATCTTCATGCTCTTCCGCATATTGTTAGAGTCTGGCTTCATTTATCTCTGGATAAATGTGTTTGACATTTTGTTGCAGAGTAACATTTACATTGACAAATGTTGTGGGATATTAGGAAATACTGCATCCACGAAACTGACAATTAGTCAATGTTCATTAAACAACAACCAATGGCGACTTTAATCAATTATCTGTGAACATGTAAAATAATACAAATTGTTTAGGAGCTATTTTCCGTGAATTAACTTACTTTATATTTTTTTTTTCAAATTTTGTATATGATCTTTGCAAGTGTGACAACCTTCGTAAAAAAAGGAAACAGGAAATTAAAGCGACTGAAAGCATTCAAAAGTGTTTTATTTTATTTATTTTTACTCAAACGTCTTTAAAACTACACACACTATTCACTTGAATAATATTTTCTGACATCAAGTGTCACAATTGATTTTTCTAAATAACTTTGTAGACATGATGGGGCAGAGTGCCTAAAGTGAGCTTTTTTAACGCAAATCGGTCGAGAGCCCAAATTTTCAAATTAGGAGGGATTTTCAATAGGAGTTCATACATGTATATCACATTTAATCCCTCCCTTTGTTCAATGTCACCTTGTTTATATCATTCCATAGCATAAGAAAGCGCATGCATAGGTGTATTATAAAACAGAATAATAAGGCGCGAAAACAGGATTTCGGGTTTTACTAATCGTTAAGCCCCCCCTTGCCCCCCCCCCCAAAAAAAACTGCACATGTCACGCACTAGCATATAATGGGCCCATACTTACATTAATACAACAAGAAGTAATATACTTGCACTCCACTTAATACATAAGTTAAAAGGTCACATGCTGTAAGAAAAAAAAAATATCACATGCATTGACATTTACTTTTTCTGCAGTTACACTTTTTAAAAATGCTTGACATCAAAAGCGACAGACTGACGGAATTTTGCCCATCAAACTTTTTATATTAGATTTTGAAAGCAGCTATTTAACTTTTTACATAGCCCTGCTATCGGGTTTACTCGAGATCGGCTGTACAAAATGGCTCGCTGTCGGTCCGACGATGGCATAATTCTTTAATTCCACCAACATTTTCTCGATTCACAATCGACTTCTTTTGCTTCCACTAAACTGGTTTTCTCTTTTAATAAGCTTTACGTTTGTCTACAGACAATCATCATGACCCCGATATTTGATTATCATAAAAAATGTGATACTATCATTAATATTCTTATAATACATGTTCATTTCATTTTTATCTATTAGCAATAACAGAACATGCGTTCATTATGTTTACTAACATGTCTATGTACATTATAAGATTGATTTCACAAATTACAAAACTCTAAAGAACAGGGGCAGCTTATCAGTTATTTTGTTGTTTTTAAATAGACGATCAGTCGAGATCACTTAGGTACTAAATCCTGCTATAGGGTTCAGTAGTCTGGTTTATCTGAATGTCGCTTCAATGTCAATGATACAATGGTCAATAATTAACAAATGTAATGTTGGTCCTAGGTCGGACCGACATGATAAATGTTGTATGTCTTGCTATACACCGGGTCGATATGGGCATCTTTGTTTGAAACGGACGGACAAGAGAAAATTCTTCCCTGAAAGTAGGAGCATAAACATAAACTCACTAGTGCAATATTTTACTCTTCATCACTTAGACAAGATCACAACAAAATATGCATTTTACATACATTTCGTAAGCAATACACTCATGACTCAAAATACAATTACACAATACATAAAAATGCAATTTCATTCAGAAAACATAAAAAAATTGAATTTATTGTCTCGTTTGTATGTTCTTTATTTGATTATATTTGGTTCGAATGCGTTAAGTGCAAACATAGTATGATAATGCATCGACATATGGGGTGAAACATGCACGCATAATTACTCAAAGTGACTTTAAATTACCTCATCATTTTCACTATGTCCGACTACGACTCGTATGATTGTCTACATGTTCAGACACACTAACTCGACAGGAACGTGATAACTTGAGATATAACCAGTACTCAACATATTAAGTGTTTTAAATTGTTCAAGTTTAGTCTTTGAATCTACTTTACTTCTAAATGACGTATATAACGGGCGTATCAGTGTTTGTGATACTCTAGTTCACGCTGATTACACGTTAAATTCAAATTTATTATTCATTTACACGTATCTTGTTGACATACAAATAGTGTGTTATTTTAACCTTCTCGTATAACTTTGTAATTTGAAAACATAATGTGCTTTCATTATTAACAAAACGAGTAAAGCCTGTTACTTACTAACTATTTTATTAAGTTTTTAGTCATGAATGTTAATGATTGTCCCTGTAAGAATGCTCTACTGTAAAGGACAACATTCTTTCGCAAAACGCCCAAGTTGTGAAATACTATTAAAACTATTCAACTGTGTTATTGGTAATTGTGAATGCTTTGAAAACAGAATATCGAATTTCGGTTTTCAAGATTAGTTATCAACGCAGGAAGAAATAGTTGTCACTATAATCCACACGTCAATTACTACACTTCCCTGTCTTGCAATTGAATAGATCACTTGGGTATGTTTTACAACCCATGTGTTATTATCTAGTAAACATAAATTATCTCATCAAAAGCAGACGGGACAGTTTAACAATCCACTGTTTACGCATGCACTGGTTGAGCAAGAGCATTATTAATTTAAATAGTAGACGATACAAACATAAACACGCTTCACATATACGCTTCACATATACAGTATGGTCCAGTATAATTCACTATTTGACATGCAATACCATACACTATTGCACATGTTAATTTTAAACATTTTATAATTAATTAGAGGAAAACATAACTAGCATTTGATATAATGCTCAGACGACGTCAGTTCCTACAAGGTCCTACAGCAGCTGTTTAAAGGCTATGGGACGTAATCAAATGTATTCTTATTTTGAATAGAAAATATCAGTTATTTTGGTACATCCGTTTAACACCGAAGTCGGTTACAAACATCGCCGATCTCAAACCAAGGTGATTGCATAGGCCACAAATTGGCACTATTGCATTTAAATAAACCGAAACATTACAGTTTTCGGGAACTACACATGAAAGATTATGTGTTCGCTAAAATGATGTTTAAATAATGTAACACATATCGCTTAGTGCCAATGTATAAAATAGGAAAGTACTTTCCAATACTATAGAAAATAAATAGATGCTAAGTCTATACTCATATCACACCAAACAGTTTTATTTTTAAAGGCTAAAATTTACAAATTATTATCTGCGAGTTAAATGATCATTATGAAACAGTAAAACATGATCACAAATATATCTAGGCCGATATAAACACTGACACCAAATCCAGATACGATGTTATGAGCGTTGTAAGTACTTGAAGTATTTTGTGATATCACTATTTAAACACTGATATATGATTATATTTAAACCGGCTATTAACAAGGTTCTTTTAAGATTTATAATATTGTAATGACCATCGTAAACGTGCTCGTTATGGATTTGGGTTAATGGTCATAACAATATAAACAGCATGAAAGCCAAGTTACGAAAGTGATAAACAGCGAAACAACACGACAGCACATACATAACACAAAGTCTTATGAATACAGATGAGACATTGTATTGTGGCAGTCAATGAAATGATATGTGATTTTTGCTTTATCTGTCTATGGGCACCCAAACTAACATTTAGCACAACATTTGTTTATTACTTGCTAGTGGAAATAATGGTTACCTCCTCGCAGCACAATTCAAAATAAACTGTTATACTTATATTTAAATACAATTTATTATCTCTCGAAAATTAGATGTAAACCAGATGAGCACAATTGCAACTATCAGAAGTACGATTAAATGAAAGATAAACATGTATCAACTAGAGCTAAATATCTCATAAAAGGTTTAAAGATAGATAAAGAGGTAAATTTATGAACATGCAATTTACTTGTCGTGTTTGTCTGACTACCTTGTCTGAATTTACTCTATCAGTATTGGAAAAATGGGGAAAGATAACGAACGAGAGGTGGCAGAGTGAAGATCTTAAAGTTGTTTTGCGAGCATTTAATTTTGAAGAAATTACGCAGTTGACTGGGCCTTTACACAACGTAATAACAAGAAGCTGTACAGAACACGTGATTATGGTGACAAGCAAATACGTCCCTTAAAGTATCATTTACTATTCACATATTTAACAAACCACGTATAATGAACTAAGACTTGGTTACACTAACTTCTTACAGGAAGAAGAAAAAGACACTATTTTTGCAAACAAGTTGAAGGATTTAGATACGTGTTTTTAAAACATTAAGTTTTATTTGCGCGGTGTGACCTTTGATACACGAATTATATTATGTTTTAACTGTGTTCAACATAACCAGCAGTTTAAGTTTATTTTCAAAAGTCAAATTGCTGTTTGGATCGTATCTTTTTACACAACCACTGACTGATTTTGGATCGATCAGCATAATACTTTTATAAAAATGCAGAAGCGCAAAAGACTGTCCCTTTAATAACGCACGAATACAAATTGATATATGGCAAAACAAGTTAGATAATGACTCACGAAACCTAGCACATTTTGTTTCATACAAAGTTTTATCTCTGACTATTACCATCAAACATGGATATATTAAACAATATGCATTTCTTTATGCAAAATCCATACCATAAACAAATAACATGCAAACAGGACTTGGAGGTGAGAATTTATTCTAAAAATAAGACGTTATTATTTCAAATAATATAATATAATATAATATAATATAATATAATATAATATAATATAATATAATATAATATAATATAATATAATATAATATAATATAATATAATATANTATTATATTATATTATATTATATTATATTATATTATATTATATTATATTTATGTCATGTTATGTTATGTTATGTTTTGTTATGTTATGCTGTGTGATATCGTGTCGTGTCGTGTCGTGAAGTATCGTTTCATATCGTATGGTATCGTATCGTATTGTATTTTACTATAATTTTACTTAAAAGCATGTTGAATGTTTGTACGCTTAACATGGGGATAATAAAGTCTGATATAATGTCTTCGAAAAGAATCAGTCTTGAGTTCGACCTTGTTTGACTTACAGTGACGTTTTTTATAACAAAAAAGGTAAATTAATACTATCATTATATCTAAAATGGAGCCACAAACATTCATAAATACCATTGCTACTTTGGTTGATTACACATATTCAAATTCAAATTCACTATTTTCTGAACTGCTATAGAATGAATGCTATTTAAAATTGTCACAAGTAGTTTGTGGAGGGTTTAAATAATCCAACATTGTATTAAGTGTAAATTTATGTATCGATGCATTTAAACAAATAAATGAACTCTTATGGTAAATGTTCCATGATAATTGTATCGATACGCCCTACAGTTGCAACACAAATCCGTCGAACTATAAAATAGCTGAGGATCTAATAGTCTCTTATATTTCTAGCTGAACATACGCTACTGTGTAAAGGGAGGTTACAATCTGATATTCTCACCTTTACAATTTGATCGCGGTTACCTTCCATACATTCGTAAAGAGAAATAGCTTCAATGTTATATGTTGGTTTGTAATCTCATGTGACGCATATTGACTTCAGTTTCGAATTTTATTTGCAAGGCAATAGTTCGAGATTATTGTCAAATGATAATACAAACTTTATACTTTAAAACAGTAAGCATATAGTGCTTGATATTAATTTCCTACTCAAATGCGCAAATCTGATATATATATTTTCTGCATATTTGTTGTCGGAAGGAAAAATGGCCGTGTTTAAACAATTGGTTTCAAATTCTCGCTTGATACCTCCCTTTATGCATTAATTTCGGAAACAATACACATACAATTAAATACTGTTAAATGGAAAGTGAATTGGTATGACGTTTGTCTTTGATTTCCACCATAAATGAAACGGTTTTTGTACCAAGTTTACTTTCGATTTTGTGTTGATCGGCCCTTACATACCAATCAACACTGGTCTGTTATATTCTTGAATACAATAGTCCGTTTGGTTTTATTAATTTTGTTAGTAACAAATGTATATTATTGTGATTTGTAATTTGCGGCATAAGCAAACATTATTTTTAAAAATTGCTTTGGTTTTTTAATTGCTTTTGTAATTGTTTTTTTTTTCATTTATTGGTTTTCTTTGCAATGCTTGTTTTCCATTGAAATCCTTTAACTACTCAATCGGAATTAAATTGAGGTCATGCCTTTTGAAAGATCAATCATCATATTTTGCAATAATCATGAACATACAAGATACGATTTTTTTGTTTTGAAATAAAAATCAAACACACATCGTTGAAAGATGCTACCAAGAATGGTTAAAAATCTAAACAAAATTATGAAGACTTTTAGCTAAATGTTTGTTGTTTACTTGTATTTCTGGTATTCAGTAGTTGATTAATCTGTTTACAGATACTGGAAGACTCACAATTCCAAAATACAACGCATCGAGATAAAAGCGACACAAGTGTTTTCCCTACAAATTACAACTACAGGCCGATGTTACCACCATGGCATTATCCTCGTATCAACAACTTGTTATTATACTCATGCTCCTTAAAGCTGGTATTAACGTTCTGAGAGTTAGCAACTCAGATCATCACCATGTACAGTCGTGCACAAACTCATTTGGTGGTTACGACAAAGAATCTTTTTATAGACAAAAAGTTATTGCTTATTCTAGACTGGTGGACGGACAAGCGAGCTATGTTGCCAGTCTTAATTCAGAGGCATGCGTGACATCGGATGCGTTAACTTCATTGTGTGAAACTCTTATTCGTGGTGCGATCAATTCGTTCGGCCGATATCCACACATTATTCGAGAACTTATAAGATAGATTGACCTGCTAGCTCAAAATGATTTTTCACTTGAAGATCAGATCTTCATTTCAAAGTGGCTGGACCGGTGGACGATCTTTGTCAGCGAAGAGCAAACCGCAAACACAATTGTTAGTCTGTCGCCTGATGTAGTCGCACGAGGTAAGGTATTGCCATTCTGTAGGGTTAATACATGGGTATTAGTGTGAGATCTGATAACTTTTTATGGGAAAAGGCTGTTTAAATATTTTTCATGAGTTCGTACAATCGGATCATACAATCTGATACACTTTATTTATATTATCAACTAGCGACCTAACAACAACGCTTCAAATTTTGAAATTATATAACGCGGTCTTTTTGTAAACAGTAAATGCAATTGCATTTAAGAAAGATCTGCAAAAGTATAAGACTACAACACTGGCTCTTCATGCACAAATCATGTAAAAATTGAAGTACTGATAGCGAACAATAAATTCAGTCCCCTTAAATTGTTCAAAGGAAATTGTTAGTTTAAATTATTCTTTAATTTTTAGATTTGATAGGAAAATCGACTGTTTCTTCCAATTAATTTAAAATTAATTATAATATGTCTGCACGATAAACCGGTATATGTAAACAATATCCTTGCACGCGTACATTATCCAACAATTTACCAACAATATATCGCCTGTTTATACCTGAAGTAATCAACCGGATTAATTATTTTCTTAATACAAGTTGGTTGTTTTATACATGTATCTACAAAAGGGTCTTCGATAACATCAATATTTTGCTAGTTGTACATAGAGTTATTAAATAGTAATTAAATTGAAGGCATTTTAATTCCATTTTATTACTGTTTTAGTTGAGTTGCAATGCTATGAGGTTAAATTTTATTTACACATTTAATGTGTCATGAATATTGCTGGGCCAAGGTTGAGGTTGAGCGCTCTATAACTGGTTTAAACCCCCAGTGCTTAGCATTGACCCCAGCTTTATTCTAGTATGGGTATATGTTGTTTCGTTTTGTGCCGTACTGTACCGTTGGCAATTGGTTCCTTGCCATAAATAAAGGACCACGAAGGTGTATGCAATAGAAATGCAATACTGCTGCAGCTTCTGGAGTTTCACTTCTTTTATTGTACATGATATACATGTTTTCAGGTTCTACATTCAATATATTTGCACTTTATAGTACTATCGTATTGTTTTACATACACATTGGTCAACATCAATTCACAGCTTTATAAACATTACCATTAACACAGTTTTAATTGGATATGTGCATCTATATTTAATATGTACTTTATTACAAATCAACTTTCATGAAAAACTGAAGACTACATCTATAACAAAAGTACCATTCCCATCAAAAAGCATTATATATACCAACATTTTCAACGCTTTAAACTTCCAATTCAACATTTTCCGTCTCGCAACATCAAATTTATTAATTATTTGAAATTAAACCTTGATGCATACATACGCTGTCCCTAGACGTCACGCATTCTCAGTAAATCAGCATTCAGTAAATTGAACTTTGTTGAGTTATTTTTCCGCAGGGAATGGTATATACGCGTCATTTTGTGTCGGTCGGTCGGTTTGTCATTTTTTCGGTCTGTTTATTACCAATATTGCAAGTGTGTGGAGCAATTAATTTTCTAATTTCTCTAGCGATTTAATGGAAATAAGCATATTTCATTAACATGAAGATAAGATGCGCAAGACCCTTTTCATGCCAACATGATCCACACATCTGAATTATTTTTGCTTCAACTTATCAATGGGCATAGCAGTGAAATACATTGTAAAGTTTGTGAAGCAAAACACGTCCGCATTTATAAACCGATTAAATTGAAACTTAAAATAAGTCATAACCATGATGTGTACAAGTGGAAGATATTGTGTAATATCCAACCATCCTTTAGTTATTTACCGTTAAGTCATGGCAATGGCAGCATAATCAAATGTTTGTGGAGCGAACTACCTCCACGTTTCTCAAGCGATAAAATAAAATTGAAAAGTATTATATGTGGCGTGTTCTGAGAAAACTGGGCAAAAAGCTTGTGCTTAAAGTGTCATCCCAGATTAGCCTGTGCAGTCCGCACAGGCTAATCCGGGACGACACTTTCCGCCTAAACTAGATTTTTGCTTAGAAGAGACATCATTTTAACCAAAAATTCCATTAAAGCGGAAATTGTCGTCCCTGATTAGCTTGTGCGGACTGCACAGGCTAATCTGGGATGACAATTTACGCACAAGCATTTTGCCCAGTTTTGTCAGAACACGCCACATATGTCATCACCAGTTAGTGCAGATGTGTAATGCATTTTTCCAGCTTAGTTATATGCTCGTTTACTTAGCAATCTTTATGGTAGTCACATAGAATGTTCTGAGTATGTGGAGCGAACAACTTTCATATTTGTAATGGGATTTAAAAAAAAACTTCACATATGCGGTCCTCAAGAAGTGTTAATGTAAAGGACCCTGATATATTAACAGTTGACCCACACATTAATGAGGTATTTGCCCATGCATAGCTGATACATGGTGCGCGGGCATCAGCCACGTGTGTGACAAAGCTTGAAATTGAAAAAAATCATGACGGTCCAAGTTCTTTTTTTGTAGAAATGTTTTATACCTGTGTTTCCATTATTTTATCTTCAAGTAACACTTTGATTAAGGATTGGCTTATAACATCGTCATATCACAAAGGCTGTTTTAAAAATACGGTAAAAATAATAAAAACGAGTCAAGATTGCAGAACGTTGCTAACTCGATAGGGACTTTTATTATTACACCTTCTGATATCCATGATATCATACAGAAACTTTTAGTTTACAAAGCATCAGGACCTAACGGTATAGGTAATCATATTTTAAAAGAATGTTTATCTAAACTGTCCACTCCTTTATGTGACTTCTTTACCTTCTACCTTAAAAGAGATAAATTGCCAAGCTGTAAGCCAGAAGCAAATGTCACTGCAGTTTTTACAAAAGGTGATCCAAAAGAAGTGAGTAACTATTTTCCAAAGTCACTACTTAGAACAATCGAAAAGGTTTTGAAAAAATAATTGTTGACCATGTGTACAGTGACCGTGTTAGTAATAAAATACTCACCTCATTTCAGTTTGGTTTTTAACCAGGTGACTCAACCACGAATACAGTCACTTAAATATATGATGTATGATATGAATATACGTTTTGCAAAGCCCTTGACAATAAATAAGATGCCAAAGCAGTATTTTTGACACTAGCAAAGCCTTTGATAAAGTCTGGCACTAAGGTCTCTTACTTATACTCAATGCCTTTTTGTATCGGGAAGCTGCTCTCCTGGTTTCAAAATAACTTGAATTAAAGACGTCAACGAGTAACATTACCAGGCGCCGTTTTTTAACTGGGCTACACTAGGGGCCGGGGTTTCCCAGGGTTCTACACTAGGGCCATTATTATTTTAA
>VMBQ01003450.1:91585-106231 GCA_007657795.1 Dreissena rostriformis
AAAAAAAAATGCACATGTCACGCACTAGCATATAATGGGCCCATACTTACATTAATGCAACAAGAAGTAATATACTTGCACTCCACTTAATACATAAGTTAAAAGGTCACATGCTGTAAGATAAAAAAATATCACATGCATTGACATTTACTTTTTTTTGCAGTTACACTTTTTAAAAATGCTTGACATCAAAAGCGACAGACTGACGGGACTTTGCCCAGCAAACTTTATATATTAGATTTTGAAAGCAGCTATTTAACTTTTTACATAGCCCTGCTCTCGGGTTTACTCGTGATCGGCTGTACACCATGGCTCGCTGTCGGTCCGACGATGGCATAATTCTTTCATTGCACCAACATTTTCTCGATTCACAATCGGCTTCTTTTGCTTCCACTAAACTGGTTTTCTCTTTTAATAAGCTTTACGTTTGTCTACAGACAATCATCATGACCCCGATATTTGATTATCATAAAAAATGTGATACTATCATTAATATTCTTATAATACATGTTCATTTCATTTTTATCTATTAGCAATAACAGAACATGCGTTCATTATGTTTACTAACATGTCTATGTACATTATAAGATTGATTTCACAAATTACAAAACTCTAAAGAACAGGGGCAGCTTATCAGTTTTTTTGTTGTTTTTAAATAGACGATCAGTCAAGATCACTTAGGTACTAAATCCTGCTATAGGGTTCAGTAGTCTGGTTTATCTGAATGTCGCTTCAATGTCAATGATACAATGGTCAATAATTAACAAATGTAATGTTGGTCCTAGGTCGGACCGACATGATAAATGTTGTATGTCTTGCTATACACCGGGTCGATATGGGCATCTTTGTTTGAAACGGACGGACAAGAGAAAATTCTTCCCTGAAAGTAGGAGCATAAACATAAACTCACTAGTGCAATATTTTACTCTTCATCACTTAGACAAGATCACAACAAAATATGCATTTTACATACATTTCGTAAGCAATACACTCATGACTCAAAATACAATTACACAATACATAAAAATGCAATTTCATTCAGAAAACATAAAAAAATTGAATTTATTGTCTCGTTTGTATGTTCTTTATTTGATTATATTTGGTTCGAATGCGTTAAGTGCAAACATAGTATGATAATGCATCGACATATGGGGTGAAACATGCACGCATAATTACTCAAAGTGACTTTAAATTACCTCATCATTTTCACTATGTCCGACTACGACTCGTATGATTGTCTACATGTTCAGACACACTAACTCGACAGGAACGTGATAACTTGAGATATAACCAGTACTCAACATATTAAGTGTTTTAAATTGTTCAAGTTTAGTCTTTGGATCTACTTTACTTCTAAATGACGTATATAACGGGCGTATCAGTGTTTGTGATACTCTAGTTCACGCTGATTACACGTTAAATTCAAATTTATTATTCATTTACACGTATCTTGTTGACATACAAATAGTGTGTTATTTTAACCTTCTCGTATAACTTTGTAATTTGAAAACATAATGTGCTTTCATTATTAACAAAACGAGTAAAGCCTGTTACTTACTAACTATTTTATTAAGTTTTTAGTCATGAATGTTAATGATTGTCCCTGTAAGAATGCTCTACTGTAAAGGACAACATTCTTTCGCAAAACGCCCAAGTTGTGAAATACTATTAAAACTATTCAACTGTGTTATTGGTAATTGTGAATGCTTTCAAAACAGAATATCGAATTTCGGTTTTCAAGATCAGTTATCAACGCAGGAAGAAATAGTTGTCACTATAATCCACACGTCAATAACTACACTTCCCTGTCTTGCAATTGAATAGATCACTTGGGTATGTTTTACAACCCATGTGTTATTATCTAGTAAACATAAATTATCTCATCAAAAGCAGACGGGACAGTTTAACAATCCACTGTTTACGCATGCACTGGTTGAGCAAGAGCATTATTAATTTAAATAGTAGACGATACAAACATAAACACGCTTCACATATACGCTTCACATATACAGTATGGTCCAGTATAATTCACTATTTGACATGCAATACCATACACTATTGCACATGTTAATTTTAAACATTTTATAATTAATTAGAGGAAAACATAACTAGCATTTGATATAATGCTCAGACGACGTCAGTTCCTACAAGGTCCTACAGCAGCTGTTTAAAGGCTATGGGACGTAATCAAATGTATTCTTATTTTGAATAGAAAATATCAGTTATTTTGGTACATCCGTTTAACACCGAAGTCGGTTACAAACATCGCCGATCTCAAACCAAGGTGATTGCATAGGCCACAAATTGGCACTATTGCATTTAAATAAACCGAAACATTACAGTTTTCGGGAACTACACATGAAAGATTATGTGTTCGCTAAAATGATGTTTAAATAATGTAACACATATCGCTAAGTGCCAATGTATAAAATAGGAAAGTACTTTCCAATACTATAGACATAAATAGATGCTAGTTGTATACTCATGTCACACGAAACAGTTTTATTTGTTCAAGGCTTAAAGGGACTTGTTCACAGATTTTGGCACACTTTGAAGTTTGTCATTAAATGCTTTAAATTGATAAATATAAACATCAGAACTAAAGAGCTACAATATAAAAACAAGAATAAATGTAAAAAAAAGGTGGTGACTCAGCCATCCGTCTTCACGTGTGTATGCGTGTAATACAGAGTTTATGTTAGGGTCGTCGTTGAGTCTTTACGACTACATTATGTGCGGACCTAACCATCCGTTTTCACATGGGTTGCCATTTATTGTATACTTTGTATAACCAACAACGTGTTGTTGCAAAATATAACGATAACACAAGAAATCGATATTTTTAGATCGTTTCGCGTCTGATACGCTTTATAATTTTATCGATTTCTTACGATGATTTTTCGTTAACGAAAGTGTATTTTCAGTATAAGTCTGCGGCATGAGTGTTATTTCGCACACTGATGTACATTGTTCATTTATTTCTTGAATCTGTGACAACAAGTTGAAAAATTCTCAGTTTGATAAACTGTGAACAAGTCCCTTTAACTTTACACATTATTATCTGCGAGTTTTATGATGATTATGAAACAGTAAAAACACGATCACATATATGTATCTAGGCCGATATAAACACTGACACAAATTCCAGATAAGATGTTATGCGCGTTGTAAGTACTTGAAGTATTTTGTGATATCACTATTTAAACACTATTTTAAAACCGGCTATTAACTAGGTTCTTTTACGATTTATAATATTTTAATGACCAACGTGAATGTGTTTGTTATGGATTTTGGTTAATGGTCATACCAATATAAACAGCATGAAATCCAAGCTACGAAAGTGATAAAAAGGGCGTAACAACACAACACACAAAACACTACAAAGTTTAATGAATATAGCTAAGGCACGGTATTGGAACAGTAAATGAAATGCAATGTGATCTATGGTACTAGTATATCGGTCTATGGGCGCCCACCCTAACATTTAGCACCTTTTTTGGAAATTACATGCTAGTGGAAATAATGGTTACCTCATCACAGCACAATTCAAAATAAACTATAATACTACTATTGATTTTATTTTAATACAATTTATTATCTCTCGATGATTAGATGTACACCAGATGAGCACAATTGCAACTATCAGAAGCACGATTAAATGAAAGATAAACATGTATCAACTAGAGCTAAATATCTCATAAAAAGTTTAAAGATAGATAAAGAAGTGAATTTATGAACATGCAATTTACTTGTCGTGTTTGTTTGACTACTTTCTCTGAAATAACTCTATCAGTATTGGCAAAATGGGGTACGATAACGAACGAGAGGTGACAGAGTGAAGATCTTAAAGTTGTTTTGCGTGCATTTTTATTTGACGTTTGTCTTTTACGCAGTTAAATGGGGCTTATTACAACGTTATATGAAGAAGCCGTGCAGATCATGTGATTATGGTGACAAGCAAATATGTCCCTCAAAGTATCATTTACTATTCACATTATCACATATTTAACCCTTATAATGAAGTGGGACTTTGTTACAATCAGCCTTCAAGAGAAAAAATACACAATATGCACACACGTTGAAGGATTTAGATAGTTTTTTTTTTATGTTTTATTCATGCAGTTTGAATTATATTATCTTTTGAGCGTGTTGTTTTACATAACCATCGGCATTCGTATTTTTCGAATGACTGTTTGGATCGGATCTTTTACAAAGCAACTGACTAATTAAGTATCAGTCTGCTTTATACTTTTATAAATTTCAGAGCTGTAAAGACTGTCCCTTTAATAAACGCACGAACACAAATTGCTATTTGGCAAAACGAGTTAGATAATGACATACGAAACCTATCACATTGTGTTTCATAAAAATTGTAATCTCTTACTAGAACCATCAAACATGGATATATTAAACAATATGTATTTCTTTATGCAAAATCCACACCATAAACAAATAACATGCAAACAGGACTTGGAGGTGAGAATTTATTCTAAATATAATATAATATAATATAATATAATATAATATAATATAATATAATATAAATTGTATTATATTCTATTCTATTATATTCTATTATATTCATATCATGTTATGTTATGCTATGCTGTGTGATATCGTGTCTTGTCGTGTCGTAAAGTATCGTATAATATCGTTTGGTATCGTATCGTATTGTATTTGAATATAAATTTACTCAAAAGCATGTTGATTTTTTGTACGCTAAACATGGGAAAAATAAAGTCTGATAAAATGTCTCCGAAAAGGAACAGTCTTGAGTTCGACCTTGTTTGACTTACAGTGACGTTTTTATAACTTCAAAAAAGGTAAATTAATACTATCATTATATCTAAAATGGAGCCACACGCATTCATAAATACCCTTGCTACTTTGGTTGATTACATATATTCAAATTCAAATTCTACTATATTCTGAACTGCTATAGAATTAAACGCTACTTAAAATCGCCACAAGTAATTTGTGGAGGGTTTAAATAATCCAACATTGTATTTAGTGTTATTTTATGTATCGATGCATGTTAACAAATAAATGAACTCTTATGTTAAATGTTTCAAGATAATTGTATCGATAAGCCCTACAGTTGCAACACAAATCAGTCGAAATATAAAATAGCTGAGGATCTTATAGTCTCTAATATATCTAGCTGAACAAACGCTACTGTGTAAAGGGAGGCTAATCTCACCTTTACAATTTGATCGCGGTTATCTTCCATACATTCGTAAAGGGAAGTAACGTCAATGTTATATGGTGGTGTGTAATCTTATGTGACGCATATTGACTTCCGTTTCGAATTTTATTTTCAAGGCAATCTTTTGAGATTATTTTCAAAACATAATCAAACTTTATGCATTAATTTCGGAAACAATACACATACAATTGAACACGGTTAAATGGAAAGTGAATTGGTATTACATTTGCTTTGATTTCAACCATAACTGAAACGGTTTTAGTACCAAGTTTACTTTCGATTTGTGTTGATCGGCCCTAACATACATATCATCACTGTTCTGTAATATTCTTGAATACAATAGTCCGTTTCGTTTAATTAATTTTGTTAGTAACAAATGTATATAAATGTGATATGTAAGTTGCGGCATAAGCAAACATTATTTAAAAAAATGCTTTGGTATTTAAATTGTTTTTGTAATTGTTTGCTTTTTTTCATTTATAGGTTTTCTTTGCAATGTTTGTTTTCCTATGAAGTCCTTTACCTACTGAATCGGAATTAAATTGGGGCCATGCCTTTTTAAAGATCAATCATCATTTTTTGCAATCACGAACATCCAAGATTATATTTGTTTTGAAATAAAAATCAAACACACATCGTTGAAAAATGCTACCAAGAATGGATAAAGATCTATAGAAAATTATGAAGACTTTTAGCTAAATGTTTGTTTTCTGGTATTCAGTAGTTGATTTATCTGTTTACAGATACTGGACGACTTACAATTCCAAAATACAACACATCGACATAAAAACGACACAAGAGTTTTCCCCACAAATTACAACTACAGGCCGATGTTACAACCATGGCATTATCCTCGTATCAACAACTTATTATTTTACTTATGCTACTTAAAGGTGGTATTGACGTTCTGAGAGTTAGCAATCCACATCCTCACCATGTGCAGTCGTGCACAAACTCATTTGGCGGTTACGACAAAGAATATTTTAATAGACAAAAACTTATCGCTTATTCTAGACAGGTGGACGAACTAGCGAGCTATGTTGCCAGTCTGAATTCAGATGCATGCGTGACATCGGATGTGATAACTTTACTGTTGGGAACACTTATTCGTGGTGCAATCAATTCATTCGGCCGATATCCACACATAATTCGAGACCTGATAAGATGGATTGACCTGATAGCTCAACATGATTTTTCACCTGAAGATCAGATCTTCATTTCAAAATGGCTGGACCGGTGGACGATCTTTGTCAGCGAAGAACAAACCGCAAACACCATTGTGAGTCTGTCGCCTGATGTAGTCGCACGAGGTAAGGTATTGTTATTCTGTAGGGTTAATACATGGGTATTAGTGTGAGATCTGATTACATTTTATGGGAAAAGGCTGTTTTTTTTTTCATTAGTTCGTACAATCGGATCATACAATCTGATCAACTTTATTTATATTATCAACTAGCGATCTAACAACAACGCTTCAAATTTTGAAATTATATAACGCGGTCTTTTTGTAAACAGTAAATGCAATTGCATTAAAGAAAGATCTGTAATAGTATTAGACTACTACACTGGTTCTTCATACACAAATCATGTACTAATTCAAGTATTGATAGCGAAAAATAAATTCAATCCCCCAAAGTTGTTCAAGGAAATTGTTAGTTTAAATTATTCTTTTTTAAGTTTTAAATTTGATAGGAAAATCGACTGTTTCTTTCAATTAATTTAAAATTAATTATAATATGTCTGCACGATAAACCGGTATATTTAAACAATATCCTTGCACGCGTACATTATCCAACAATTTGCCAACAATATATCGCCTGTTTATACCTGAAGTAATCAACCGGATACATTTTTCCTTAATACAAGTTGGTTGTTTCATACATGTATCTACAAACGTGTCTTCAATAACATCAATATTTTTCTACCTGTACATAGAGTAATTAAAAAGTAATTAAATTGAATGCATTTTAATTCTCTTTTTTAACTGTTTAATTTGAGTTGCAATGCTATGAGGTTAAATTTTATTTACACTTATATGTATCATGAATATTGCTGGGCCAAGAGTGAGGTTGAGCGCTCTTTAACTGGTTTAAACCCCCAGTTCTTAGCATTGACCCCAGCTTTATTCTAGTATGTGTATATGTTGTTTCATCTGGTGCCGTTCTGTACCGTTTAGGCAATTGGTTCCTTGCCATAAATAAAGGACCACGAAGGTGTGTATGATAGAAATAGAAATGCAATACTGCTGCAGCTTCTGGAGTTTCACTTCTTTATATTGTACATGATATACATGTATTCAGTTTCTACATTCAATATATTTGCACTTTATAGTACTATCGTATTGTTTTACATACACATTGGTCAACATCAATTCACAGCTTTATTAACATTACCATTAACACAGTTTTAATTGGATATGTACATTTATATTTAATTTGTACTTTATTACAAATCAACTTTCATGAACAACTGAAGACTACATCTATAACAAAAGTACCATTCCCATCAAAAAGCATTACATATACCAACATATTTAACGCTTTAAACTTCCAATTCAACATATTCCGTCTCGCAACATCAAATTAATTAATTATTTGAAATGAAACCTTGATGCATACATACGCTGTCCCTAGACGTTACGCATTCTCAGTAAATCAGCATTTAGTAAATTGAACTTTGTTTAGTTATTTTTCCGCAGGCAATGTTATATACGTGTCATTTTGTGTCGGTGTCGGTTTGTCATTTCTTCGGTCTGTTTATTACCAATATTGCAAGTGTGTGGAACAATTAATTTACTAATTTCTCTGGCGATTTAATTGAAATAAGCATATGTCATTAACATGAAGATAAGATGTGCAAGACCCGTTTTCATGCCACCATGATCTACACATCTGAATTATTTTTGCTTCAACTTATGAATGGGCATCGCAGTGAAATACATTGCAAAGTTTGTGAAGCAATAAACGTCCGCGTTTATAAACCGATTAAATTGAAACTTAAAATATGTCATAACCATGATGTGTGCAAGTGGAAGATATTGTGTCATGTCCAATGATCTTTGAGTTATTTACCGTTAAGTCATGGTAATGGCAGCATAATAAAATGTTTGTGGAGCGAACTACCTCCACGTTCCTCAAGCGATAAAATAAGATTGAAAACGTATTATATGTCATCACCAGGTAGGGCAGATGTGTAATACATTTTTCCCGTTCGGTTATATGCCCTTTACTTAGCAATGTTTGTGGTAGTCACATAAAATGTTCTGAGTATGTGGAGCAAACAACTTTCATATTTGTAATGGGGTTTTAAAAAAACACTTCACATCTGCGGTCCTCCAGATGTGTCAATGTAAAGGACACTGATATATTAACAGTGACCCACACATTAATGAGGTATTTGCCCATGCATAGCGGATACATATTGCGCGGGCATCAGTCACGTGTGTGACAAAGCTCGAAAAAAAAATCATAACGGTCCAAGTTATTTTCTAGACATGTTTTATACCTGTGTTTCCATTATTTTATCTTCAAGTAACACTGTGATTAAGGATTGGCTTATAACGTCGTCATATCACAAAGGCTGTTTTAGAAATACGGTAAAAATAATAAAAACGAGTCAAGATTGCAGAAGGTTGCTAACTCGCTAGGGACTTTTAGTATTACACCTTCTGATATCCATGATATCATAAAGAAACTTTCAGTTTACAAAGCATCAGGACCTAACGGTATAGGTTACCATATTTTAAAGAATGTTCATTCAAACTGTCCACTCCTTTATGTGACTTTTTTACCTTCTACATGTACGTTAAAAAAAGATATATTGCCAAGCTGTTGGCCAGAAGCAGTTTTTACAAAAGGTGATCCAAAAGAAGTGAGTAACTACCTTCCAAAGTCACTACTTAAAACAATAGAAAAGGTTTTGAAAAAAAAAAATTTATGACCATGTGTACAGTAACCGCGTTAGTAATAAAATACTCACCTCGTTTCATTCTGTTTTTTTTTAACCAGGTGACTCAATCACGAACACACTCACTTATATATATATATGATACGTTTTGCAAAGCCCTTGACAAAAAATAAGATGCCAAAGCAGTATTTTTGACACTAGCAAAGCCTTTGATAAAGTCTGGCACTAAGGTCTCTTACTTAAACTCAATGCTTTTTGTATCGGGAAGCTGCTCTCCTTGTTTCAAAATAACCTGAATTATAGACGTCAACGAGTAACATTACCAGGCGCCATGTATATATATANATAACTTACATTCTCCAGAAAGCAATAACCGAACCAATTTAAATTCAAAATGCTTGTTGTACAAATACCAAGCGGAGGTTAGTTCCCACAAATATCTTGGGAGTCTTCCTGTCGAACGATTGTAAATGACACATTCATGTTAAATGTATAACTGATAAAACATGGGGTCGAATTAATATTATGCTCAAACTTAAATAAAAGCTTGGCAGAGAATCGCTTGGAATCATTTATAAATCATTAATTCACCCTCTAATGGAATATTATGTTATATGGGACAGTTGCATAAGCAGAAGAATATGAACTTGACACAATTACAAACGAAGCAACGGAGCTTCTAAAAAAGTGTCTTTACATGAATTACCACAAGAAATACACTGGAAACCATTGCAAGATCGACGCGATAAACACCAACTTTCATTAATTTATAAAATGCAAAACTCACGTAACCCTTAAAACTTGACAAATATGGTACCCCAACATGTAGGATCTATTTCTAGGTATATTCTTCGAAATGCCATTGACTTAAGCACCACCGAATGGAGATCAACCCTTTATTATAATTTATTTCTACCCACAGTTATCCGAAAGTGGAACATCTTACCAGACGATGTTAAGACTAGCTTATCCGTTTAACATCTTTAAATCTAAGCTAAACATAAGCGTAGTGAAATCTCCATTATAGTATTATATTGGTTAACGTTATCTTCAATTAACACACTCGCGGTTAAGAATCAATACAAAAGCGCTCAATTATGTTATTGAATCTAACAACCACTTCTTTTTTCTATGTCATCGTAACAGTGAATTTATTTATTTATTAATAAAATTTCCAGTATAACGAGTGATGTTGATCTCACAACACTCCTTTGGATTTAGGTATCTCGACGTAAAGGAAAATGCCTATGGTACTTTTCCCCAAACATTTCTACGTAGTCAACACTATGTTAACGAATCGATGCGCTTTTCTTAACAATCTGTTACTGACTCACGACTTGCTGCTTGCATGACCAATCGTTCATCTTCCAATTTCTCATTTAATACGTTTCATGTTTATTATGTATAGTTCTTATTACTGGAATATCCCATATCAACTAGTCTTAAACACACATATTAATTGCGTAAATATTACTGCAAGGCGAGGCACTATATACGAATTATTTCTTTCGTGTCAATCCTTTTCTAACATTCTAAATCTCTGACATAATGGATAAACATCAAACAGACGCCTAACTGATTAAACTATTGTTGACATACAGATGCATGCATAGCCTATTTCGGAAATAAATCTAGAAATCTATTTATAATAGAAAACTGTTAGTTCGGCGAGTTTAATTTTTTAATTGTTATAGAGATGTATTTAGGAATCACTTTTGGGAGGCAATACAAAGGATGGTACTTTTACCTAGAACAATTATACTTTCACTTAACAAACTTTTTTTCTCACATTTTAAAGATTTAAACATCCATGCCGTTTCTCCCCTGAACGTATTGCAATATTTTTTCACGCAAATAGACACCCCATGTATTTTCCTATACGAATATTGGCCATTTATTCCTGGTGTCGTTTTAATAAAAAAAAAAAAAATGAGAAGTTGTTATGCGTTTAATTAAGACAAGATAAAATTGTTTTACTTAGATATGATAATGTAAAATAGACCAATAAAAATAAGGTCATTTCCAATTAAGTTGGCAGTTTAGATATGCATGTTTCTGTATTGTAATATATAGGTATCATTGTTTTAAATCTCTATTTAACTTACTATCACTAAATCATTTATCACTAATATGTAGCTATTGTGACTCGATAACAGGGTTATATCACATTCTTCCTGACAACAAACGCGTATACACGCTCGTTGTTCTCTATTAGCTGCACATATTTCAGGTAAAACGATTGATTTGTCTCAGAAGAAAACAAAGCACAAAAACCACAAGGGCACTGAGAAGGCAAACCTTCAGCAAGATGTTCTAACAAACACATCAGGTAAATACAATAATATGTAATACTATATTTTACTCTCATATTTTAACATCAGAAGGGGGAGGGGGCATGCGTAGCCTGGAGCTTACTGGGCTTAAGTGAGGTTAGATGGAACTTACTTCCAAGATGGCGTCGTTTTCGTGTTTTTTGTGAAGGAGTAGCGGATATTTTCACCCGGTATGTTTAGCCACTTTATATTTATATATCTTTTTAATGAATACACCCTCTCGGCTCTACGGTGTGTGTTCTCCCCTCGGTGTTTTGTTTCAATTCCGTAGAAATCGGAATAAAAAAAGTTATTGGAACAAAACCGTCCACAAATTTGTTGTTTAATTTCTTGACCTTCGAGATTTTGGATGTTCGAATATCATTTTCTCGTATAATAAACAGTATTTGTGCATGTTAACAGTAAAATAAAACATAAATCATGATTATTTTATTGTCTCGACGCGTGTTTATGTCCATTAATTCCTTTAATGTCGAATTATAATGGTTTAACCTCTCTTTTAGGAACTGTCTTCCTTTACAGCACATTTTGGGACTTGACTTCCAAATGACAAACAGCTCTGTCCAATGTTAGAAGGTTTAACAAGAACTAATTGTCGTGAATGAATTGCGCATTAGTGCGAATATATTGGAGATGATTTTCTCTCTGCAGATCAAGAGTTATCATTTATTATATTTTTTTTATTAATTGTTATATTTTTTTATTATTATTAAATGTTTTCTCACATACTGAACTGACTAAACGCTAACATTTGGTGTGCGTAATACAAGGCATTTGGCAGTATTATTTACACAGTGTAATTCTTACCTGTTTATATTAACACATATGAACGTACTTATGTTTTAATATGCCTCAAACGGAATACTATGCTTACTAAACGGAATACTATGCTTACTATTTCCAAGGATAAAGACGCCAGTTATAGACGTTGAGGATGCCAAGATTAAAAAAGTACGAAGAATGCGATGTGTGTAACGCTCTAGAAAGCGAAAGGTACATGAAAACCCACCAATCAAACCAAAAAGATATCGTCGAAGTACCACGCCATTTAAACACACAAAACAATGACATAAACATGAATTTAAGTGTAATGAAAAACAGAAAAGGGTAAAGCCGGTTCGATACTATTATCAGGTTGTTGTCATCAAATACTTACATTATTTCGATTCGGAATGCCTGAAGCAATTTGGAATACCTGACGCTTGCTTAATTTTTTTTGGCAAATCTTCATATTAACTGTTTATTTAATACAATGACATTTAACGCGTTTTACCATTACGATACTGATACATGTACGTAACTTTGATGTGACACATTTTGGACGATATTCTTAAAACAAGTTCTGAGTTGGTGAATATATTATACTCGCAAAAAGTGAACTTGTAGTGGATAGAAAGATTTGTGCAAATGCAAAGCACGATATGGTTTCAGTATATACATGTATTTTTTCCTCTTTCATACTTATGTGAATACAGATTATTTAAGACTGTTGCATTGAGGAAATAAAGTATTGGTTCACTTAGATAGGTTATTTCGTTTGTTCCTAACATGGCCTTCTAATCTTAAATAATGTTAATATGTCAAATGCATACCGAATTCATTCCGACTCAAATGATTTTGATATCATGTATATAAGTGCTGAATACACTTGAAAATGTATGCAGAGACATCGAGGGAAGAAATGACGTAACACATATAATGGTTTATTTTAATATAAAAAAGTGAAAAACTAGCATCATGGCATATACGGAACAAAACGTGTAATTAAGAAGCACTCATAGCAATTATATGTCAGACTTGTCTTTTTAGACTTCATAAAATAAAAAAAACAAAACACTACAAGTATCAACTGTACATGTTTTTCATCGGTTCGTGTGTTTTTATTTGCTGTTTTAGTCTGGCTCTGTCGAATGATTCTGTCTGGCGTATTCTAAATTTAAACTCATGTGGTCCGTGAAGGGGTCATGGTATCTCAGTCGTCCGCTAATTTTAAATTCATAATTACATATACTGCAATGAAAGATGCACTTATTATCGCCCTCTAATCTGCATCATCTGAAAAGACAGTAAAAGAATGATTGAACAAAATGTCATATCAGAATAAGGTTGACATGTCATTAAATACATTAAATGAATTAAAATAGCACTGAAAAGGGCTGATAAACATTCTATTATCTCGTCCATCAGCCACCCCAAAACCCATCTTTTGAAAAAAGGTAAATTGATTCAGTTGGTCGGCAGGTTTTTTTGTACAGCATTATTATAATTCTACAGGAGTAATGTGATGCATAAAACACTTATAGTGCACCACATAACATTCTATAAATCTATACTATTATACACATATACACTTAATTAAAGATGGGTAGGTTTCTCATTTCAAGCTCTTTAACATAGTAAACAGCAGTTTGTCATTTGGACGTCAGGTCCCAATATGTGCTAAAAAGGAAGTCTGTTCCAAAAAGGGGGGTTAAACCATTAATTTTTGGCAATAAATTAGTTATCAGAGATAAAACGGCGTCGGTAAAATAAAATAATCATGATTTTAGTTATATTTTACTGTACACGTGCGTCAATACTGTGTAAGAGATAATGATATTTGTACATCCAATTTCTCCATTGTCACGTAAATATACAACAGATTTGTGGACGGGTTTCCTTCAATAACTTTTTTTATCCCGACATCTACAATCTTGAAAACATAACCGAGGAAAGCACAAACACCGTAGAACCGAAAGGGCGTATTCATTTAAAATAAATATTAAAAAAAAGTTGCTTACCGGGTGTAAATATCCGCTACTCCTTTACGTAAAACACAAAAACGACGCCATCATGGAAGTAAGTTCCAACTAACCTCACTGAAACCCGGTAAGCTCTCGTATACGCATGCCCCTCTGAATATATTGTTAAAAAGCAGGATATTTGTCTGGGTAGAACTTTTCATGCCGTATTTTTTACAGACTGATGTGCACTAAATATACAAAAAATAGCTTTATTATTAATTGTTTATGTTCTATTAATGTTATTTTATGTGGGTTCAACTTAAATGCTTATACTATATCTATTTCTTTCGTTTTTTAAAATAAAAGATGAGCTACACGATCCGAATAACAGGACCTGTACAAATGTTGAATGCGAGTACAATAGAGACAGAGACCAAAGGGATACAGTAGAGTTAGCGATTGTGTTCCGCGATTAATC
>VMBQ01003451.1:0-30657 GCA_007657795.1 Dreissena rostriformis
GCATGCAGCTTGAACACTCTCGTTATCTGGGCAGTCCTTCCCCGACATGGTACTTCTGTACTGATCCATCCTCAACTGGGCAAGATTGTAAATTATCTAACTTCATCGGTACACTAACTGTTATTACTTGTGTACAATATAATTAAGACTGTAGAAATTGTAAATGACACGTATATTATAACACTTAACATGGTAGTCATGAAATAAGTTATTCGTTTAACATACTTAGTTTTTAAATGGGACATTGGCTATGAAATATAAACACGGGGTTGCGTNATAATCGGAAATAGTTCTGATTTTAACTAAATTAAGGGATACTTAATACACGACACCATGATGGTTATGGGGTTTCTTTTATTTAAGACTAGGGGTACAATTAAGGTCACTGATATTAATATAGAGAAATGCCCTTCGTAAAATAATCATGTAAGTGTAAATTGAGTAGGACCATATGAAGAAATCAAGAAAAATGATGGAGCGTATTTTTGATGCATAACAAGAATTGTCAACGTGTATTCGTCGTTCCCATAAAGATCGATTCGGATAATATAACAAGTATTATTTAACTCGAAATGGAAAGTGCACTATGTGGATTGAAAGTCAGAACGACGAACATCACATGTTAATATGTGTGTATTGTAAAAGGAAATTCTTCAATATATAATGTCCTTGTATAATAAATTATAAATATTTAGTCAATGATTTTCAAAAGCCATAATAAAAAGCCTACCCATTTATTTCCATGAGAGGATACTATGATCGGCGTCTGTTTTCTACGTTGACAAAGTTGTCTAGGCTAGCATCATTCTGTCGCGGTATTGACTAATAAGCGTGTATATAGTATATGTTTCTTAGTATGTGTATTGTACTAGAGGCTCATGCGACTAAAACCCTATAGTTTAGCCATAACTATTTGGCCTGTCTATGCATGAAAACACATGTATCTATATTCATATAGCTATGTTATCATGTATCCAACTAATCAGTAATTGTGATCCCCTTGATCACAATTCCAGACACAATTATACATGACCGACATGACATGCAAAAGCAACTTATTTATGTATTTTTAATGTGATTTTCACCGTTTCAAACGACGAACGCGCATTGAGTTTGGAATGCGTTTAATTAGTTACTGTGGCTTCAGTCCTACAATAACGATTCCATAGAAACGTTTTTCTCATTCTAATTAAACATCAGTATTCTGAACATAAACATTGCTATTGTATGCTATTTTTGGTCAAATTTATCTTCTTTTGAAGTGTTTCCATTCAGAATGTCAATCTAGGGGTTCAGCGAAATTTAACTCAATAGTCGAATTTATTTTCTCCGCTATAATAGCCTTCCTGTGTTCATTCATGTTACGCAAGGAATAATGACACTTGTGCCGTTATAATATGTCCCCTGCGATTTGTAAGAAGATGTGTAAGAAGATAATGTATTGCTTTACTTTAAGATGTCGTTGGCAGCATGCTTAATCTGATTTTAGCATTAAGTGAAATTTGAACAGCCTCATTCTCTTTATATCTCGACGTAACTCGCTGCCAATTATCTTAGTGGAGCTGTAATTAGGTCATCCTGCTTGGAAATTTTGCAGCGAGTAAGGTCGATATATAGGGAGAATATTAATACAAAATAAACGCAAGTAACTTTCTTGCTGATATGGATTGTCAGTTGGCGGCATTTAAATTTTAAATACAATTAATAAAGGGTATGAAACGGCGAAAAATACCTGTTTCGGCTTGGACGTCGCAATCTTGACTATCACGTGATTAACCCCTCGGACAAAAGGTATAATACAAAATATCAACGTTAAATTAAGTAATGTATTTATAAATACGGCATAATAACACGGCGTACGTGTCTGAAAAAATAAGTATTGTAAAGGTTTTTAAAAACTGATATCGTATGTAAACAATTGTTAATTGGTGCGATGCGTTCATTGATCACAATTCAACACTTAAACTACTTATATTTTACAAGATGTTGTTAACCTCATAACAACTTAACGGTTAATGAATTAAAAACAAGTTCAGACAAAGTGATACAAGTGAATCAACGTGATTAGATTTATTATCAATTAACAGATCATGTTGGCCTGTATAGTAGAAAGCTCAATTACGTACGAAAACATGTTCAATTTAGAGAAATTTCCACATAGTCTGGTCATATTTTGTCTGCAACAAATACGAGTAAAAGAATATGTTTAAGCTTGGTTGATATGAATTTAATTAAAGTAAACAACATTTGATATGTTGTGCCATTAAAGAATATGTAATATTGTATATTGTGTATTCCTCGTTGATAGTATTCATAAGTTTAAAATTGAAAACATACAATTTTCAAATGTATTTATATACGATTTGAAATTTAATATACGATTTGAAATTGAAATCTTATATGCTCGCTTGAGAGGTTTTGTATAATAACAGTGTACATTATGACTACATCATCTGGCTTGGGAATGAATATTGTATTGCAATGTAATAGTATTTAAACATACAAATACAGGGCAAGTGTAATGTTAAACATTCAACATGTTTACGTGAAAAATAAATTTGACATAAGTTAAAAAACTGGCGGCAGTATATCGTGTCCTAAAGAGAGAAAAGTATTTAACATTAAGATGCAAGCGAAGATACTTGCACAAATATAAGTACATAAAACCAATAATTACTGAAAATAATGAACTGTATATGTTCATTGGTATGTGCAAATGTAAATAACATACTCAGCAAATCCAACATCATATTCAAACTTGCTGTATTTGCACGTTTTAACTTACGTCCGACGAAACCTGTTCAGTTATTTATTATTAATAAATTAAAAACTCAAAAGCAATCTACGAACCGCACAATATCAGCGCAGAGGGAACACCACCAAGTTAATTTCAATTATGGTTTATGTACGTGGGTTCAACTATGATGTGGACGCTTGATTTAGCCGTTTTGACGAACTAGTAATAATTAAATTTGACTCTTAATGAAATAATGTGGTTTATGTTATGTGAAGTGCACAGATGCAGTATGTTAATGCTTCATTATTTTATTTACGTTTAAAAACACGATGTTATAATTCTTACTCATAATGGACAATTGATTTCATACTAAGTGTTATTTTTAACATTACAATTAAAGCATGCACTAACGGTGATTTGATTAAATGATTGAGAATGAGCTGTTCCGACTAAATGCGCATACATGTTATCTTCCTTCGAAGATGAACATGCAACACTCTATACATTGCATCGTAGAATTTGAATTTTGCTAAATGCATGTTGATGTGTGGAAATGCAAACTAAGTTAGACTATAAGAAGCACGTCTATACATTAAATGGTACGTAGGGTTATGTGCAATAGCAAATAACACAAATAACCAAATGATGAGTGGTTGTTGTTTTTTTTCAAACCCTACACTGTGCATAATGGTGTCGTTAAAACACTCAGTAACACAGTAAAACATAATTTTAATTACTTCTTAGCGCCGTTTATTTGTTGGCAATGGTTATTGTAACCTTAGTTGTCCGATTGTACGGCAAAGCATGTGAGCTAAATATGTTTCCTGAATCAGACGATTAATTGACAGCGTATAGGAAGCACCCACTCATTTTTCGAATTAATACCACACCATTTCTGCCTTCTTTTACTTCAAAAATATTACTTCAGGTAATATTTCTTTGACCCTAGAGATTACATGTTTTAAATCGTGTGCTTCTGTTTTAAACCATACTGGCTTTGAGCTTATCTGTAGTTTTAAATATTAACAAAAGAACTAATTTAACATGTCCATTTGTGACTGTTATTACAAACTCCGTCAAAATGTGTTTTAAACTGATGATAAATGCATATGAAGGTTTCAACTTTAACAACAATAGAGCGATTGATTATACACATTGTTAGGCGATCAAATCTCCTAAACAACAACTAGTATGTGACCGATTACCTATAGAGTAAAGGCCAATACACTAAACCCAAAATAAAACACTTGAAGCGCTTTTTAAACTTGAAAGGTCATCAACGCAATAAATGCTTAAATAATTTGCATGGCGCTCTGAATCTCAAATTTAGCCCATACCTGTTCTGTCAAACTATACCACATAGCTGTGTNCCGTTAGCACTCATACTGCGGTATTGAAACTGTATTGTAGATAATCCAACCAATAAGTATGTACAGCAAGAGGTTTAAAGAAGGATTCACACTTGCACAGGTAAATGATAATGGAAAGTACAGTTATTTTGAAAGTCCAATATATCCAAGGTGTCCAGGGATCATCTCAATGCATTCAATAATCCAGGTTGTTAACACATAAACATACACATTTTCACTAAATATCAATATTTATGTCCACTTTTGGAAGTAAATAATTTATCCCGTACGTTCTAGATATATTCTCCTAGTGTTTAGCACCAAACATCACGATTCACTATCGCTATTTCTTATAAAAAAAGAGCAATTTTAACAGGAGCTGGAATCAGCCAAACATCACTGATCAACGCGACCTTGACCAATTTTCAAGTGGTAAACTTGATTTAGACCAGGGTTCAACATTAGACTTGCATGTTAAAAAAAATGCGAGTTTACTTTGAAAAATGTGATTAACTTTGACAAAATTCACACTATGTTTCCGAGTGGAAATTTGCTTAAATAGTTGGTGTGTAACATCGTCTAATTGTCCTCTACTAAGTTTGTTCAGATTATGCCCATTGGGACAAAACTGGCTTCATCCTAAATATCACTTGAGTTAAGAAGTCTTATATAGCAAATTTTTCTTTTCTAAAACAACAAGACCAAGAGCTGTTATATTGAGCATAAAACAGAACAATTCTGAATAAAAAAAAGTATCCGTTTGAAGTGTATACATTCTGAGAACATTACATTCTGTACCGGCGATGATTCGTTTTATTTCTTGTTAAAAATTATTAGCTCATCTACTGTGCACGTTTTTTAATTATTTTTATTCAACACGTACTTATCCAGATACGTGGCCTGTACGTTCTATATATATATGGCTAATGACTAATATGGAACTGGTTCCGTATTCATTTTGTCTTTATTTTTTGCGCTTTTGTTATGTTTTCGATGTTTGAATAGCCAATTGAACAGCATTTTGGTTAACGGCTTTTTTTTGTAGAAGCTATAGTTGAAGGCAAAGTTGACCTAATTCTTCTATTCATCAGCAATTTTCCGGGTAATACAAATAATATTGTATAGTGAACTTTTGTGTTTTTTCTTATTCGCACTTGTTAATTTATATAACATTGAACAGAAGTCCAACAATAACTATACTAGATATAGACAACGACCAGAAAGTATACTTTGGATCAAAATGCTGAATCACTGCAACCCAAATATAAAACTCAGTGTTGTGTTCAATGCCGAAATTTGGGTCAGAGTCTTGTTGACACGTAAGAGAGATTTTAGGGTAACACTGCATTAACACCAAAGTGCCCAAAGTGGTGTTGGTATGTCTACTTAATTCGTGAGTTCAATTTTGCAAGCAAATTAATTTTCGCAAATGTTTTCATAAATTATCGTTAAATGCATTCCAGGTTGTTTATATAATATTACTTAACAAATGTAACGCGCATTTATATAATGAAATTGCATTCAAAGAGCAATAGGAATTCGACATTCCGAAGGGATATTCATTTATTGGTGATTGGTTCTTTAACTACAAGTGGCATCATGTTTGCTTTACCTGAAAGAAGTCTAAAAAGGGGCCTGTTAATAAGTTGAATTTAACTTAGTTATCTCCATTACATCCATAGGATGCTTAACAGTCCACACACATGTCTGCATACATTTTAAACATTTGCTTTTAAGCATAATAAAATCGAATGTGTTGTGTCTTATTTAAACTTGCGATTTAAAAAAGCAAAAAAAAAATTTAATAAAGAGTTGTGTCTTATATTATTTAATAGCGAATAATTTCATTACCTCCAGCGCTTTGATTATCATACAGGAGGCGACAAGGAAAATTTATTTACGATCAAGTGATAAAATTCAAATAGTGAAGTATCTTATAGAAGGACATTCTCGAAATCGCTTAAACTGAACGGGACGCGAGTGTTTTATACTTATTATTAACGGTATTAGTGGTGTTTTCAAGCAGACATTAATTTCATTATGTCTACTAAAGAAAGGCTTGTTTTGCTTATAGTTGGATTTTTATTGGAAGTGAGCAAAGCTGCAGGTAACTTAATCATCATCGACTCTTCTGCCTTCTTATTATCATCATCATCACCCCATCACCCCAATCACCTCCATCATCACCATCATAATCATCACCATCATCATCATCATCGTCATCATCATGATGATGATGATCATCATCATCATCATCATCATCGTCGTCGTCATCATCATCATCATCATCATCATCATCATCATCATCATCATCATCATCATCATCATCATCATCATCATCATCATCATCNTCGGAATACTTAACAATAATAAATTAATTAAAAAATAAAGGTTTTCAATAAAACATCAAAGAAGCTTAACCACATTACGTCAATTGATACAATATAAATGTGTTTTTTAAGACGAATAAGCATTTGTATCATTTCTTCGCTGTTTCCATATCGTAAGGTATATAATGGAAATTTCGCGACTATTTTAATCAATGTTGGGTGTGTAAGCAAGATGAAACGGCACTGTCATTACCAGTTAACGTATTCGTGCTGTCATTCGTTTATGTTATTAAGCCCATAAATGTGTGTTAGTACATATCACAGCGTTATTAGTATTTACAGCAATCATGGCCATAATATTAACTTCACAAAGACAGCACTATGCTTGTAGGAACACATGTTTTAGGCCAGCCTCTACCTTTATCATCGCTAACTATATATGTATTCTGCCGTAAGCAAACATATACAGGTTATACATAATTATGAACGTTGCAGACAGCGTAACATGCACACAATATAGATATTAAAGAAACACGTAGCTTTAAAAGGACATACGTATTTGATTATCGTTAAGCGAAGTCAGAAACTACAATATGCTGTCATCATTAATTTAATAAAAAAATAACTTGTTGCAATGATTTAGAAATAAAGTATTTATCTATTGTATGTAAAATGTATCAAATAGATTGGGAGGTGTTGACTATGATGAAAACAGTAATTGTCTCGAAATACTTGCTCGCATGTTTCCGATATACATTTATGTGTTGATGCCTAATAAGCGTCAAAAAATAGATATACAAAATGCGGCTGTACTTAATCAATGTGTTGGGTTTCTAGAAATAATGAAGAGTTTATTTTATTTATCATTTCTAAAAAACATAAGACGAAATTGCAGTTTGGTAAATATGGTATGCCATCAATAATAATTGTCTTGTTTTAAATAAGTGCATCAGTTTTATTTTAGTGTTAAAAGTTGGTCTCATAACATGAATATCAAATAGAAAAGATTGGTATTACATACCAATTATGTAATGTAATTAAATAAGTATGTAGATCTGCTCCATTTTTATTTAATATACACACCAAGTATAACAATACTCGTAACAATGTTCGAAGATAAATAATATTCCGCTTGTCTTTTATTGTATGCAAATGAATACCTATACCACACAAGACGATACAACGAATTAAACATTAAATATATAACAACGATTAAATATGTTGTCATCATATGTTGTTAAATATATATTGTATAACCTGTTTCTGCCACCTTCATCACCCATAACTTATCTGTATTGCTGGAGGGCTTCTGGTGGTGGGTTAAAACCCTTTTACATTTAAAGATTTAGTGTAATATATGTGAAGGTCATCAAGCTCTTTTTTTCCCCATAGGACAAACTGAAGATACTTAAGTCAATGAGAAATATCAAGCATACATGTTCATTAACTTACAACATTAACTCGCAACTATTATATCATGCTTTGTTCCTTTTATAGATGCATTTTAAAGGTTTGTTTGTACTAGTAAATACAAAAGTTATTTCAACTTCGTTCATAAAGCATTCTCCGAACCATGCAGTGGAATACCAGTATGTAACCTCAGGCTAAGAATGCACATTGTTACTCATCGTGCATTTCCATTGCTATGGTGAATAATTTAGTAGGCAGAGTTGTAAAACTGCAAACAAAACCAAGTATGTTTAATTTATATCTTTATAATTTTAGCTATACAATGGTCTATGCAAGATGAATTTAGTTTTTTATTTATCGACCACTGATTGTGTCGAGTAGCATGATGAAAATGTGTTAAATGATCAATGTATTTAAATCAATTGGTTAAATAGACAAGCACAATTCATGTATACTATGAAGTATCTTATTGGTCATTTTTAGTTGTTGTTTGTTTACTTTCTGATTCATACAACGTTGTTAATGGATCAAAGCAACTTAGTATTTCCGCAGCGTATACATTATACATATGATGGCACCATCTTCAATCCAATATATGACTATTTTAACGTTTGAAGCTTCAAATGTATTAAGCTTCACAGTAATAATTGCTCATTGTTCATTTTTCCATTTTTCAATTATCAAATTCAGTCTACTTATATTATGATGTTTTTATTTTCGTGTTGCAGTCATGTTTCGGACGTACTCGTCGGCTTATTCTTCATGAAGGAGATGCGGAGCAGTCATCGTAGACACCTGTGTTGAAAGCTGATGGATCTGCTTGTTTACAACCTGCTCAGTCTGGCCATCGCTGCGGTCTCCATAGTAATTCTTATTCCAACTTCCGCGGTACTAATACCATACTCGGACAGTCTTGCTCTCATTAACTTGAAGCTGGTCACTTATTCCAGCTTCCCCGCGGTCATGATTGCGTAAATACTTGTGATGTTCGTACTGATCACCATGATCTTCGACATCACCGTGCTGACCTCCATCCCGTATGCTCCGGTTCTATCATATAGTTGGTGTGTGAGGTGATGGAGTTCCGGAAGTCAATGTCATCAGCCAATCGCAAGTTGGAGATGGGTCTTCCTCCGGTTTTCCACAGATGGAGATAGAGGTGTGGTTGTCTTGGGATTCTCCTACATTATCTTCGCAAGACAAGGTTTAACATGACGGAGGATAGCAGACATCCTTGAAGAACGCCACATGTGCCAGGTATAATCGAGTATAATATAGCAAATAATGTCAGTAGAGACGAACACACACAGAACAACTTTTTTTAACTGAAGGCACTAAATTAAACCAAATTGCAGGATGTGTGCTTGAAAATGAAAGCGATAATATTATAATATATTATTTCCCATCAAGCCATATTAACAATACACACCTTATGTCATTTCATAGATTGCTAACTCCATTTAAATGTATCCCTACAATAAANATAACAATAACAATAATATAACAATAACAATAAAATAAATAATACAGATTATTATAATTATTATATATTCAATAAAACAAACACACTTTTCGTGTATAGTGCAATATTATATTTCCTTTCGCACACGTTTGTCGATTTATTTCAGTGCAACTACCTTTATCATTTTTACGTAATGGTAACTGTAACGACTGTCTCGAAAATTATAATTGTTTGTAAAGCCATCTGTGTTGATGCGGATGTAATGATATTCAAGAATATCCATGCACTAAAAGCGAACTTAAAATGTGGTTTCAGCGTTTTATTAGGCATATTCTTGGATGTTCGCTTTACTTATTTGTTATTTAATTATACATCAAATTTTGTATTAGTTACCGCTAGTTTCAAGAGACCATTATTAAGAGACACGCGTACCTATCTTATAAGCAATCGACTAGTGTCATATCCTTGGATTTGTATTTTAATTAAAACTGTTTGAATTGCATTTTTATAGTTTAAAGTGTCAAATAGACGAGACGATATCATTAATGAGATGTGTTTGAAATGAAGACACGAGAACAGCTTATCTTATTATTGTTATGACAGCTACCGTACAATGAACTCTGGTCAAAGCATATACATTGTATATTATGATACGCCCTGGTCGCGCACTGCATTTGTATTTATTTAATCGATGTTTGTTCGTCAATTGAACATTATATCCACATAATATAGCATGTCTCTTTCCATACATATGTTTATTTTCTTCGAAAGAACTATATTATATAAGCGCTGATGACATCCCTTAAGCCGATAAGCCGATTTTTGGCGAACCTTCATTTACCTATTACTTTTATTAAAATGTCTACTAAGGTATCCGATATTCAGATCAATTACACAAGAAAGCATCACTCTGTAGATTCGCAAATTATTTTGCAGAAAGTGCGTGAAAGTTATTCACTTAATTATCCACATATACATATATTTTACACATGATAACATCACTCTGTATGTAGTGTGCGAACACTATTACAAAAGACATTCCTACCATACATGCTTACTAATACAACAACATTAATACAATACAATATCACACTGACATCTACAAACAAACAAGGCACGATAAACATATATTTTATTTTATAAGTAACGATTGTACAATCAGAGCTATTTGATTATAATTTAGACCCCATCCAGATCCTGAATTCAAGCATCGCGGTTTCATCATACGGGACTCCATGGAGGGACATGACTGAAGAGAAGGTCAACGATGGTGTTACACATACCAGCGGCCTTGCTGACACTTGTGGATGTTGCGCAGCTCTAGAAAGACCGGCATGGGTGCAACTGACACTGGACAAGTTTTATCTCGTGGAAAAGATCATTGTTCAAGGGCGTACAGAAAACAGTGCGTATAGATTCTTAATCATTACAAATGTATGTGCGTTTAGAGATGTTAACATTACATATTAACATGATAATATCTGAAACTAAAACACCCGTTCGCCGTTATTAATCCGAGTCATATATATTTTGTATTTCCTTTTAAGGCATGATAAGCAATACATGTTTACATAAACTATTTACACTAATTAATACAGGTATAAGTACACGCAAGCAAACAATGCTTATAATAAACTTACGTTATAATGAATAATACATCAAAGTAAATACAAGTATAGAAACGTTAATATGTTGATAAAAAATATCATTGGTAGAAGATCATTTACCTTTAATTTAGTTTTGTATTCAATATGTTAACAATCTAACGCAAACCACTACCAATAGAGTATATGCGTATTCGTATACGACAGTGAAAATTAAAAAAAAAACACGTATCTAAGCAGCATACAGACCTAATGCTCGATTGAAATGTACCAGTATGCAGAAAACCTTTGAAAAGGCTGTGCCCTTAAAAGGCTTAAAGCCCTTAAAACAATACATGATACAATCTGAAAATTGCAAATATATTCAAATCTAAATATGTTGTTTTACTTACACTAAACAGACAGCACCAGAAGTTTAGAATAGGCATTCTTATACTAGTATTTGACTGGATACGTGCGTCAGTTCATATCGCAAATTCTATGCATTATATAAACATAAAAAAAAAACGTATATCCTAATTGATTGAGCACAACATAAGAGTTGGGCCGTAAGCGTTGACTGCAATTAATAAATTTAACCGGATATGACCGAAGCATATGTAGACACACCCCCATAACAAATTATTTAGAATATCAGAATCAAATGCAATGTACAATTATATTATTCCCGCAGTACTTGCACAGATAACACGTTTGTATAAATGGGCCTGACCTCATTAATATGATGGTATTTAATACGTTCCTTTTACAATCCGAAAGACTTGGATGTTAACTGGCAATATCCTACAGCAGTGAGTAATTCTTTGTTGATATAAAATGTTTCCAAGATAGTGTGACTCTGAAGTCACTCTAATTTTACTTAACTTGATAATAAGCAGCCAATCTGCAAGATTGCATAGGGATTTTTCATCATCATTGCAATTGATGGTATTCGCTGTCAACTGTCGGAAGTATGTTGGTAAACATGTTTTAAATCCCTGCAAATATTTAAGCGCGAGTTTGTGAGTGCGTTGACATGACAGATACTGCACCGTTTTAAATCATACAAGGCGTTGGGCAGGACGGCTGTTTGTAGAATTTTCTTCATCAATATTTTAGGACTTACAGTATCTGCTGTGATACTCGAGCCACATTATGTCCTACGGTGCTTTCTGCATGACTCATTGGTAGGTTCATCGTCTAAAGTGGGCTGTCATATATTATTCGCAGGTGTGTAAACTTCTCTGATATAGGAAAAGGATAAGGTCGTAAGCTGAATGTTGGTTGTCTAAATTTACGGACATGCTAATTATACGCAACGAATGTACACTTATATTTGGTTTTATTTGGTTTGTATAAAATTCTCTTATTTGCTTGAGTTATTGTAAGAAACATTAAGCATTCCATCTAGTCCATGTTTTGAAAAATACCGTAAGCACATTGTGTGTACAACTCTCAGTGAACACATACTTTTGCCCAGCATACATATATCTTTTTACTGTCCGTAAGCCTGTTTATCAGCCCATCGATGTATGTGAGGTAAGGGAGCGGAGACCTTTTTCCTCCCTGGCGAGGTCCTTGAAGTTCGCTCAAAACAATCAGTGGTATTTGACACGACCTGTCGTGTTGCAGTACATTGGTGTAGAGAAACAGACGTGTTGTTATGTGTTGTTATGCACAATATTTTTTATAAAGATCAAAATTTAAGTGCAATACCTTGTAAAACAGGTCGGGTCGATGGATCAAGTAGCATAAGTAAGGCCGAGTTTTTTTCGTGCGAAATGAAAACATTATCGGAGCGTAAAACGCAACATAGCTATTCTGGATAACGACATTTTAATATTTCTAACATGTCCAGAATGTTACGTTGACTGCAGTCCAGTAAGATCATTTCATAGAGTTTTAATAAGCTGGACTTTCTTGAAATGACTTAAAGTGTTTAGATCGTCCTTCTTTTTATTCCCACGCTTGTGGAATTTGATAAATTTTCATATTTTTATTTTGTCTGGATTCATCCGATTCTCAGCACGTGTATGTACATACAAGAACGTGGTTGGGCAAGAATAATGACGCCATGCAAAAAATTATCGTGTGCTATAATTTCTGGCTGACTACCTTGTCCCATTTCAACGTTGCAGGAATGTTATATGGTTGGTTCTACTATTATGTTCCGATAAATTGTGATTGTTTTCCAATGCATCATTGACTTTCACCTCATCGAAACAGTTTGTTTCAACATTTTACAATGTAAAAGCGTCCACTGGATTTCACAGTTCTTCAAAATAGTGTTCCCCTTTTTTCACAATCTCTGCCCGACATGCAGATCAATTGAACACATGTTCGTCACCTTTCTTTGTTCATTTACGTCGTTTTCTGCCACAAACCATCTTCCAGAACACGTTGTCCGATTTTGCCTCTGATTCCATATTGTTGTCAAGTTGCTGCAGGTACGCCTATGTGGAACGTCTTTGTTCCCGTCAGAATTAATCTTTCAGTGACTTTTAATGTTTGAACGCTTTAAAATCGTTCCCTCGTTGCCGCCATACATCCTTTGCTCACATCATGCGTTTATGTAGGGCGGTAATTGCTTCGGTCAAGACTGGTTTAAAGTTTGGCCTATCAAACATATCCCAAAAATTATCATATATACATCTCCGTAACTCCTCAATAACAGCTTTTTGTAACTGGCCTTTAAAACATCTACTAGTATTGTTAATTTGTGCTACTATTTTCAGCTAACACAATAACTGTTCTTTATTATTTATGGATACTATTGAACAAATTTATTTTTTAATGATATGAGCTTTGTCTAACATGACATAATGTTGGTTATTGCAATGAATACAGATTATCAAAACAACATATTATTATCTCATAAAATCGTTATAACTTTCATATGCAACGTGTTTCCTTGTTTTTAGAAGCACCTCCTCAGTTTGACAACATAACATTGTTACTGGGTGGACACAATCAATCACTTCAGAGGGTAGCATTCAATTCTAAAACCCAGACTGATGCGATGACAATACTGGCTCCTCCACGCGAAATATTTGCTGTTCAAGTGTCGGGTGACATGTCAAGAAATCAACATATGACCATATGCGAGATTATGATATACCGACAAGCAGGTAACGTGCTTTGAAGCTGTTTTCAAATTATATTGTTTATTGAACATTTTATTTTGTTTTATTTCTATACACGAAATGTTAAGTGGATTTGCGTGACGTCGCATTCAGTAACCTTCATTGTTTCATCGTTGATACTGACTAGAAGAAGTGATATAATCACGAAACAGTAACTGTGCAGAGATATCTAATACTTAAATCTAGCTTTATAATAATTTGAATTTACATGGCCTACTGGGATAAAAGTAAAATAACATGTATTTTTTTTAAGATATTGTTCTTAAATCGCGAATGATTTTACTAGTTAAAAACATGGCTTCACGTTTAGTATCGTTAATTTTGCTTGTTTAGCTTTTTATACTGTTTTGAAGTGTACATGTTTGTGTATCCTGTATGTCCTGCTTGTCCTGTATGCTAAATCAATTTTCCTCTTGTTAATTTGTTATCTATTCTATGTACATGTATATGAATGTATGTGTAAACAATTGTACACGTGGCTCTTGTATTTAGGATAATATAAGCATATGAACGCGATCGAAATTATATGGTTTGAATTCGCATTGAAAATTAAACAGTTTGTTAACACAAAGCCATCAGAAAATGAAAGTGTATGTAAATTTAAAGAAATCTTTAAAGGCTCATACTAGAAAAAAAGGTGTTAACATCAAACAAACCGTATTGCTGTTGAACGTGACAAAATTATTCATTCCATTCCGCTTTTTGTTCTCAAGTTCTGAAGCAGTAAAACCTTTACGGCTGTTGAATGCATACTTCGTATCATAGCCTTTTGTACTCCCCCTTTAGAGCGGGCATATTTATTTTCCCTTGTGAAAAAGTGTGAGGCGTCCGTCTGACCGTGGCATTATTTGTGTCATGCTTAATTTTAAAATAGTGGTGCTGCTAGTTAGAAGACACGTACTAGCATACGAAATTGGGCACCTTCATATTTTGGTTTGTTGTGTTAAAAAAAACTGGATATAACCTGATATAACTGGAGTTATGACCTATTTCTTAAGTTAACAATTTTATGTTTTAACCTTCAAAGTGCTTAATTCATAAAGATATATATAATCCAGAATGTGAATTTTATTCTTGTTCCTCTCTTTTTGCTTTTATATGGTTTATCACTTAACGTTCGAAGTTATCATTCGATATCAAATCTACTAAAATGGTTTTATTGCACATATGTTTTATATGCAGTTTTACCATTTGAAGTTATTATTTTACATAATTATAGGTGTTAAATTGTTGACAGCTACATATATAACTGGTTAATTAACGGTTTCGGATTTCAACAAAATGGGCATATCAGGATATAAGCAAAAGAAACGAAACAAATAATATCGACTATTCAGTTTTAAATGACCTAATCATTCACGTATAAATTATTCATTTCAAATCAACATTATTCATCTTGACAACGCTGTTTAAGTGTTTAATTTGAACGGATAATTTGGACTTCGAACAGCGATCAGTTTCTGATTATAATTATATCTTTTCAATAAGTGTCATTTATAATTGTCTTGATTTAATCATAATTAAATCATAATTCAATAACGGAATCAATTAAGTTACGCTCTCCTGTTTGTGTACCATGAAAACAGGTCGTTTTGTTTGTAGAACTTTACAATGACAATAGCTGTTAGCGAGTTTTTATGTTATGAATTCGAAGTAAATGGTCCACTACTACGTCACTTCCGGTTTGACCAAAAATGTCGATCCGATCACAATAAGAGAAGATTCGGCATAATTATCGGATGAATACTCGCTGAATGCGATGGTGTTAATCAAATTATGGCGTTGGCATATTTTAATATATTATAATCTCCCATAAAATTGGAATTATGTTTCAGCTTTTTAAACAATAACTGTTGATCTTTTACATTACGCCGACTATTGTATTTATAAGATGTTTCAACACATGTGGAGTTTCAGACACAAGCGTAATGTGGGGGCATTCGTGTATAACTGACCCATTTCTTGATTTAACTGTTTTGCTGTTTTGTCTATTCTCCAATAAAGGCCATCAAATTATTTATCTACACATCAGATAGTCGGGCTATTTTTTGTTGACGTTTGTCGCATCCATCACTATAGTTATTTTAATATAGTTACAACTTCTGTCACATTCATATGAATGCTGCATTCTGATTGGATAATTTGTTCACGTGACCGGTTTTTCATTTTCCGATGAACCCACTTCGTATGCAAATTTAAACATGAATATTCATGGCGCTACTTTCTGGTCATAAACAATTTGCCAACATGACGTTATGTTTTGCGCGAAACTTAATGGCGTTGTGTTTTTTATTGGTCAAAAGCGAAATGACGTCATAGTTTTTGCGCGAACTTCTACGATATACCCGTTTGACGGAGATGAAACCGAAACTGAAAACAGATTCATACGCTAGTTTAAAAAGGACTTTTATGACCCTTACCACGATAGAATTTCAGCTTTAAGATCATTTTGTGTTATAATTATAGGAATTGAATAGCCGTCGGCGTTTATGAAAATAAGGCGTAATTTACCCGAAAGTTCATACACCGATGACATGCAGAAAAATGCTATTAAATTCTTAATGGTGTTCTTGGTTATTTATATTTAAATATATTAACACTATTAAAATCAACAATTATTTTTCAGATTTATTCAAAACCGGGTCGTTTGTTTAAGGTCCGATGTAATTCCCGTAAAAACTACTCGCCAATTAAAGAGGAAGTCCTTTGATCTTCTTTTATATATTCCATATATCATAATAGGGTTTTCATGGAAGAATACTACCGCTAGAGTAAAGTTTGAAAAGATCAGATCAAACCGCCTTAAATTATTATTAATATAGTCAATGCATTAACAGCTCTTAAAAAATCGATAACGCGTATACAGGCAGTTCCTTTATATTTAATTAAGCTACAATAATTAATAATTTTAAGTACTTGATTATTATTATATTTCAAAATGTCATTTGTTCCAGACTGCCTACCCGGAAAGTACAGTGTAAACTGTTCCAAAGAGTGTCATTGTCTTTCGGGACCATGTGAAAGTGTCACGGGTGAATGTATGACTGCTGTATGTAAGGACGGCTGGAGAGGACTCGCCTGTAATGAAAGTAAGACTAATTATATCATAAGAAAGAGTGAAACCGATTCAGACATATTGAGTACGTTTGACCCTTGGAATGTATTGACGTTTTATGGAATTTTTGATAAGTTGAGCGATTGAAATCAGTTCACAAATAATCACTTCACCAAAAATGAAATAATACCGAAAAGGTCAAAAGTGTGTTTGCAGATGTGATGAAAAGATATACGGATGCGTTTAAGACTGCGGCGACATCCGGACTCATAAGTACCGCTATCAAAAACATGTATATGACTTAATATGGCAATTGCACATATCTCCCCATTTCGTTGTCTTCAATATCTTCTAACCAGAGAGAGAAATAACCCTAACGCCAAGAAGATCCTTTTGACATCAACTTGACCAATCCAAGGTTTATCAGAAATAATATGTAACACTATGTAAACACCTTTTCATTAATAGAATACCTGTATTTGCATTATTTAAGAAGAACCAGTCTTATTGAAAATTTTCTTATATCCTGACTTGATGTAAAAGTGAAGTTATTGCAAGCTGCAGTCTTCCAGCGCTCAATGCTTTGATTTAATACAGCCTTATCGACATTTTATAATTACAGTATGCAACCCTGGCACTTTTGGTGTTAACTGCTCCTATATATGCCATTGTCTCAACAACGCATTGCGTTACCATTCTCTCGACACCTGTCCTTATGACCAATTCGCAGCTGGACGCATTACATCTACTTGATCAATTATTATTTTTAAAATAGTATAGTCCAACATATTACAGAGTAATGTGAATATTTATAAATTATTTATTATAACGTTTCTTTTTTTAAGGAAATGTCAAGGTTATTTAGGACTAATATATAAAACATAATATAATATGATTGTTCGACATGTTAGCTAGCGATTAAGATATACCTATATAACGGCCATGCTACTTCAAGTTTTCTGTTACAGGCATGTTAAACGCGCGACCAATATTACCGCGATCACGTTTTGGGGGTTTGCGTCCTCTGTAAATATCGTGTTTTCACAAGCCGTAAAACATTGTCTATACTTCAACGTGAGTTTGTGATTGTATTTCGCATCATAGTTATTGTATATCTGGCAGACTTTTGCAATTTTAATTTTGATTGAGCAGGTATTAACAATATATAACAGCTTGTAATCCAAGCATGTTTGGTTTGAACTGTGTCTTCTCCTGTAATTGTAAACAAGGGAAAAACTGTGAATATGTATCTGGCTACTGTACCGATGGTTTATGGGCGCCTGGGAGGATACACAATAAATGTAACGTGGGTAAGTTCGCAAAGTGCGGTATATGCCAGCTTTATGGTTAATGTTGTTGTTGATAATGGTGTTAAGCGCAAGTAAACAGTTTTATTACAGATTGGAACATATATGTGTTTATATAGATTACAGTGAATACATCTTTACAATTCTTAATCTATATTATTTCGTTTGATCGTGGTACTACTACCACAGTCTGTTTTTTCTGAAGGTACAAATACTCATTTGTCTCCGTCTATTTAAATTCCATGGTAAAAGCTATCAACAAAAATGGCTTAGCGCTAATAATATTTGTTATATTCTATTTCATAGCATGCGATCAAAGGTACTTTGGTGAGAACTGCTCCTCACCATGCCATTGCCTCGACGAAAACGTATGCGATCATGTTTCTGGCAACTGTCCTGATGATAAGTGTGCACCTGGGTGGACTTATAGTAACTGCAGCAAAGGTAAGCGTTTTATTAAATTATTTTTAAGGTCATTTATTAGCATGTGTATGAGAGTAAAAATGTTTATTGTTCAGGTAAATAATGAATGCAAACCTACCTTCTCATATACAACTATTGTTGTTTCCTCATCTACTAATCAACTGTACCAATATCGTTGGGTCGACTTTCACAGCGTGCGATCCCTTCATGTTTGATAAGAACTGCTCATCCTGTTGTCATTGCCTGCCCGGAGCAAGTTGTGAAAAAAAAGTCTGGACACTGTCCGGGTAACCTATGTGCGCATAGTTGGACTTAAAGCAATTGTAGCGTTGGTTTCGATATCACGTAGACACTTCACGGCAGCTAAATAATTAATTATCTAGCATAGTATGCTAAGTATGCATGCACGCAATTTGTAATAAAGTCGAACGGAATGCCTACTCTTTACACATGCATTTTACATATGATATCTACTCTCTAAGATATTTTATTTTGTTCGACTTTCAAAGCTTGTGATCATGGCATGTTTGGTAACAACTGCTCCGTATCCTATCATTGTCTTCATGGAGAAAGATGGGACCATAACTCTGGTCGCTGTCCTAACGACCTTTGTGCGCCATGATGGACTCTTCGTAACTGTATGGCTGGTACAATTTATAATTGTGGATTACTTATGACGTATTTTACATGTTCGCTTATAATGAAATTAATGAAATGATGCATGCATGAAAAAACTATGTAGTTATATCGACTTGTATAATAAATGTATTATAGACATATAACTACTTTGAATTCAATGTATTGTTACCAATGTTACTCACTGTACTATAACATACAATTATTCCGTATTTTTTGCCCCTTTTCAAAAGAATGCGGTAAAGTCCTGTTTTGTTTAAACTGCCCCCCCCCCCCAGTGCAATTGCCTTCTCGAAGTAAGCTGTGACGATATATCTGGTCATATATGCATGAAAAACCTGTATAATGGCATACTACTTACTGTTGAATTAGTTGATACATGATTATAAACTAAATTACTTTACTAAAAGTTCATAGCTACTCATATTACTTCCGCTTGCTTCAACTTTACAGCATGCGATCAAGGGTTATTTAGTTTGAACTTCTCCGCACAGTGTCATTGCCTACACGGAGACAACTGTAACCATGTTTCCGGTAACTGTTCCGATGAGCTATGTGAGCCTAGGTGGACTAATAGTAAGCGTTGATAAGATTAAAAACAAGATTCATCCTACCACGATGTATAACTCATTCATATGATGTTCGTTTTTCAATGTTGTCTTATGTAAAGAAAAAATAAGTCACTTGCACGCACAGGTACAGATTACATGAATACTTAATAACCATTGTCGTAGGTATTTACTGCCATAATATAACAAAGCAATGCTTTTGCTGAATGAGCTTCCAGTGCAAGAGATCTAGATCTTTAGTTTAAACATATTTATTCAAACAAGTTAACATCATTTATACATATAATATCATACAACATTAAACATATATTCAAGTTTGAAAGGAATGGAACGGAAGACAAAGTCTTATATTGTTCTTACCCCTTGCTATATAAAGAGTTGCATGTTATCGGACATAATTTGTTATATAAGGCAAAATTAACAGTATGGTTAGACATAGAAGCTCCAATCATGGAATTTCATTTACACAATACAAATAATAAGTTGACATTTTTGAAAATTGATAATGATAAAGATGAAAGTTAGGAAAGAAAAGAAAGAAAACGTTTGTGGAGATAAGTTGGCTCTAAAGTGAAAAAGGAAGAAGTTTGTGAGTCGTTCTGTAGCGTATTTAGGTATCAAATCGCTTGCTGTTTATAATAAATTTGTGAACTGCATCAGCTATTTTAGTATTGGTTATGTAGTCACTAGTTTCGTCTCCATATATAATAGTTTCAACGCATGGGACAGAATAAATGGATATTCTGTTAATAAGTTCACCACGAATATGTATATACTGAATGCATTCAAGAAAGTAGTGTGACGTAGTTTCATGGAGTCCACAGAGACAAAGAGGAGATGTAATCATGTTGCGTCTAAAGAGATGATCATTTAAGGCGCTACATTTTGTTCTTAAGCGCGTATGTAGAGCGTCTATCGCCATATGAGAATAAAGGATTAGAAGTCGGTCGATCAATGTTAATAAGTCTTTTGAAGGAATGGAGCGTTTCGGCATGTTTGATGTCGTCGGGAAGATGATTCCATTCAGAAACAGTAGATGGTAGAAAAGAACTTGAATAGAGCGATGTTCGGGCTTGAATTGTTTGTAGATGTGATGCATTTCTTAGAGAGTAAATGTTACGTGAACCAACTGTTGGAGGCGAGAGGGAATGAATGTAAATTGGGACATTGCTGGAATTCATTTTATACATTAATATTAATTTGTGTTTGCGTCTACGTTGGCTGATGGTTTCCCACCCTAGCTCATTTAAAAGGTCTTCTAAAGAGACTAAACGTGTGCATCCAGATGTTATTCGCGCGGCTTCATTATGGATTTTTTCAAGTTCATCTTTTTCATATTGTGTACAATTATCAAAAACAGTGTCTGAATATTCAAGAATAGGTCTTATAAAAGCAAAGTATATTTTTTCGAGCGTTTTTCTATCAATAATTGTTTTTAGTCGACGCATTATATGGACTCGTTTCCATGCTTTTTCCTTTACATACGATATATGTGCATGCCAAGTACAGTCATTAGACATAAATACTCCTAAATGTTTATGGACATTAACAATCGGTATATTAACATTCTGCATAGTCAATGACGGGTGAGACGGTTTGTTCATTTTTCTATATATTAGCATCGATTCGGATTTTGAGGGGTTAACACTAACTAACCATTTCTCCGCCCACCTAGAGATTTTATAAATATCTGATTGTAAAACGGCTGTAGTTTCGTTTGGTGAGTTAACAACCATAAAGAGACTGGTATCATCTGCAAACAAATGGATGTGTGCTTGTATATCGGTAATAATTTCATTTATATACACTAGGAACATGAGCGGGCCTAAAATAGAGCCTTGAGGAACACCGGCAAGAATATCAATAAGATCGGAATGCGTTCCTGGTAAAATTACTTTTTGTTTGCGATCAGAAAGATAGTTAGACAAAAAAGATAATAAATTTCCTCCGACGCCTGTTTGTTGCAGTTTAAATAATACACCTTTATGTCAGACTCTATCGAAAGCTTTGCTTATATCAAAAAATACAACTCTGACCTCTAAGCCATTGTCGAGGGCTCTGCAAAAAGTATTATAAATATATGTTAGTTGATAAACAGTCGAATCACCAGGCAAGAAACCAGACTGAGTGGGCGCAAAGAATGAATTTACATTTAGAAAATTAAAAATGTGTTTGTGTAATATTCTCTCAAAGACCTTCTCAGTAGAATTAAGAAGTGATATAGGTCGGTAATTAGACGTTAAGGCTGGATCACCCTTTTTGAAAACCGGGCACACATTTGCAATCTTCCAACAAGAAGGCATTTTGCAGGAATGTAGACACAAGTAAAACAAATCGCACAATGGATAACTTAATTGATACATAGCTTCTTTTAGAATACGATTGTCTATTCCATCAGGGCCGGAAGCTTTTCCAACCTTAAGACATTTTATTGAGTCGATGACTTCCTCATGTGTGATATGAATAGAATGAAGAATGTTATAGTTTGCGTTGTGCATATATGGGCGATCGTGATTTCTGTCATCAATAGAGCACTGGCTTGCAAAATACTTGTTTAGCATATCAGCTTTACATGTGTCATCCGCTAAAAAGGTACTTGTTTGATCATCGTACAGAGGAGGGATTGAATTGTTTGTGCTAGCTGGGATAAATGTTCGGAGCGTATTCCACCAGTCTATTGCGCAAAGTTCAGAAGACTGAATTTTATTAGCAATATTGCTGAAATATTCGTTTTTTGAATAACGTAAAAGTAAAACAACCTTATTTCTGGCACGACGTTAATTTGACCAGTAAAGTACAGTATTAGATTGTTTGGCTTTTGGTATAGACGTTTTCATTGCCGATTTTTTTTTCTTTATTATATTGTTTATCCATGGAAGATCACGAAAGCGTATACAGACATTTTTGTTAGGAATACAATTGCTTGCAATTTGTAATATTGTTTTGGTTATATTTTCAGCGTATATATCAATATTTTCGGATTTTAGTAGATTCCAACAGATGAGAGAGATTGGAAAATAGAAAGACAAAAGGGCAAAGAAAGGATGATGATATTGTTGGTATCATTGTCGTGATAAGAAATATTGTGTTGGGTGTATTTATGCGAACATGACAAAAAACCCATAAATAGCTATATATAAACTACGAGGAAATATAGTTTAAAATAGGAAACTTGAAAAGTACAATAAAAAGTGTGTGCTTCAAATTCTAGAAAGTGATTGCATAACAATCATGTTTTACGAAACCGTACACGCTTACATATAAAGCATAGTGTAGCAATATAGTTAAACAAAGTAACAGGTCTACTTTATAGAATAAACAGTACAGAAGCAACTAAACTGACATCTACTCCAACGAAAATACAGCAACACGTATGCAAAAGCGCAGGCACATACATGCAAAACAATGTTAAATAAGTAAAGATGCATCATTGCACAAGTCTATTCAATCATCGACTTATGCGGTGCAATACAATTTAATAATTATTAGACATTTAACATTCATTGTATTAATATTGTAACAACAATTATTACACTATAAAGGGAGACTAACTGCAAAAACGAAACGTTAGAGTCCCAGAATGTAATTTACACATTGACACGCAAGCAAAAACAACACACACATGTTATTGGTCAAGACATATAACGGTGTCATCAGTAAGAAATTGCAATTAGAGTTGTCAATTAATCGAGCCTGAATCTACACATTGTATTTTTTACTAGTTTTGACACTACTTGCATAACTTTATATTTACAACCAAGATACCACAATTAGAATAGAAGCCAATGATTTAAACTTTAAAATAATAGTGCGTATAAGCCGATTTATGTTAGAAGTTTTATATTAATGGATGTAGTATTTTGTAATTTTTAATGACAATACTAGATATAGTATTTGGTGTACTTTTCCGCATTCGAGCAAAAACAACCATGTGTTTAGTTATCAATGTAAAACGCATTTGATTTACTGAAAATACATAGTATAATATTATTATGTGTACAGTATACGAAGGTATCTTAGTTCTTTGTTGTGCATTGCTCATCATAATATACTGGTTATATTGCTATATTCCGGCCAACGTCCGAAATGGCATTTTTTCCCTTTTGGACACGTGTTAACTGAAGCGTGGGTAGTGTGACATACCTTTGAGTAGTAGTATCAATAATTGTGCAATAACTTTTCATTTTGACATTAATACTATACTGATTGTCAGTTTAATCAAATTTTGTCAACCCTGGAATTCAAATTTCTAGCATGTGAATGATGTTAAATTCTGTTTTTATGATACATTTCATCGAAATAAAAGAGCCTGTAAACGTGACGCAATTCTTTGTTTCTTTGGGGTTGATTAAAGCTCATTATAAAACCCTCACAATTCAAAGATAAAAAAATAATATTTGCTTATACTTCATTTGCATATAAATCTCATTAAGGGGAAGTGCAGTACATGAGCGCCATAGCTTTTGCTTCCACATTTTTAAGTTATTGCATTTTGTTAAGAGATATTATCTTAAAACTTTATAACCAGATATATCTCATGGGCGAAAGTGCACTGCACAAGAGCCGTCTCTCTTGCTTTCATGTACACATTTATCTATAATAATTGTATTGCCCCACTGCAGCGACCGAACAGGAAGGAGGCAGTACTACCTCCAACGTGGCCGGAGTTGTTGGCGGTTTCTTCGCAGCTGTTGTTATCATCATTGGAATTACTTTATCCACCGTATATTACAGGCGGCGAAAACTTCATTCGTAAGCTACTGTTTCATGCAAAATAGTTATAATATAAAGCAAAATCTAGTTGCGGACGTTTATCGACTTCATTGTTCAATTACACTATTGTACCTGTCAAATCTTACGATTGTTTTATTCTCGACAGTGCAAAAGATGATTCAAAATTATCTACGCCCGTTAAGATGGAGACAAGTTTCAACAAGAAATTTGGCACTAACGATCGTGCTGATGACGGCAAAAACGTCTCCGTAGAAGACAGATCGAAAGTCGTCTCAAAAAGTATAAGTGCAAATGTTTGTTTTTACATATAAATGCATATATTGTAATATGTTTCTAAGTGGAGGAATATATGTTCAATTTAAACTATTAATACCTACTGAACTCTAGACATGATCCTTTAAATGTCTGAATCAAAACAATTAACGCTCAACTGTTTATATAAGGTGACAGGTACCATCAAAAGGCATCTAAGTGTGTAAACGAATGTGCAAAACATTAATTTCTATAAACAAGCATGTGGATACGTTATAAAATTATATATTAATAAAGCCTAACATATTCATTAAAAACAATCTACTTTAAAAAAAACTGTGTGCCTTTGTTCTATGTAATTATGCTGAGAAAATGTTTTAAATATTTTACTGGACTTTTAGATGTCAGCAGGTTATTGTCTGGCAAAGAAAATCTCGTTACTTGTGATGAAAATGATCAATACAGCTTCAAGACACTTAGCCCTGGAATCCAAATCCATGAACTCTGGGATTACATTCACGAGAAATGTCAAAGTGGTTCAACATTCTTGGAAGAAGAGTTTAAAGTAAGAAACAGTCGCAATATAACGTTTTTATAATCGGTTAAATGTTTCATTATAAACCAGTATCGCACCATTAACAGTATTGTATTGTAGAAATTCAGAAGCGGGCTGATTCATAAGCATGACATAGCATCGTCCGAAGAAAACAAAGGCAAGACCCGCTACAAGCAGATGTATGCATGTACGTTAAGTTTTATTTACATTTTGTCAAGTCCAGTAACGCAAGATTTTAAGGTAAATTACTAGTAAATTACAGTATCGTAACAAAAATGTCATAAGTCCTTCTTTCAGAAGTAATTTCAATAATCATAAGTGAACATGTTTAAACCATAAAGGCGTTTTATAACGTAACGGCCCTTAAGTGTGTAACATATGCTCATTTGTTTCCAGACGATCATAACCGTGTGCCTTTGACAAAAGAGTTCGACGGAGATTCCGAATATATCAACGCGAGCAATATACACGTACACTTTTTATGTTTCATTAAGTAGTATCCTGATCCTTATTATTATCAATGTGATTCTCTTCTTCTTCCTAATTTCAACAGACATCGGCTGATCAGTAACGCTTTAAGAGAATGTAATCAAGAAAAAAATCTGAAATATGACAAATAGAATAAAGCAAGTAATAAGAGTACTTAAAGTAGATTGTGTTTGCAATGTAGGGCTTTGAGAAGGCACAGAAATTCATCGCTTCTCAGGGTAAGTGAAACATCTTAATTATTTTAAAAACAAAGATCATTAATGTGTATCTTCCGTTTGTTTAACAAATTAACATAATGAATTGCTTCCTTTCGGTTTAAAGAAAAGTATCTCAGAATATATTGTAATAATATTAGCTCACCGGTTAGTATAACATACATATGTTCAAGTCTGTTTTAAAAGGGACGACGGAGAAAAATGTAGATGACTTCTGGCGTATGATATGGCAGCAGAGGGTGGACAAGATTGTGATGCTGACAAATTTGATTGAAATGGGAACGGTATGGAATTTATTACTGATGTTGAAATTTCGGTTAATGCGAGTTTAAACAAAGAAAATCAGCATATTAACTGTGCCTCATATGCGGTTATTGTTGATTCACATTTTGGCTATCAAATAGTAAAAGTAGACTGCTAAAGACGCGTTGATATTGTATCTAGTATGAAGGAACAAAATATGACAGTGCTTGACAGAACATATTATAATGCAGATGAAATGCTTACAATATTGGCCCGAGGAGTTGAACGGTGTGTGCAAGTACGGACGTATTGACGCCAAGTACGTTGATGTCGAGGAGATGTTTGATTACAACATCAGGACTTTCAAAATCACGAAGGTCTGTTTCAATTCATTATCGTTACTGCAACATGTCTACTGAGGGTGATAATTGTATTCTATTGTATATTCATGTATGTTGTATCAAACGAGAATTAAATTAAAGATTTACAAGGTTTACTTCGACCATTACTTATTTAGTTTGATTTTTTGTAAGTAAATATTTTCGTTATTCGTAAGTATTTATTGGCGTATTGGGTTTCAATAGGGACATGATACCAGGGTAGTAAAGCAGTTTCATTTCAAGTCGTGGCCAGACAAAGATGTTCCCGACACGGCCTGGTGTCTTGTAGACTTCTGGAGAGCGGTGAATACTCAGGAGGAGCACCAATCACCAATTCTGGTTCACTGCAGGTAAACTAGTATCAATTCAAAAATATGATACTTGATATTTGATTTGAATTGACACGGTATGTTTGCAAGTTATAGAAACAATGCTACTCAGTATTCGAAGAGCCACGCTGAAGATTACGTATTGTATTTACAGCGCTGGTGTTGGACGAACAGGAACATTTATTGCTCTCGACAATCTTATTTCACAAGCACAAATTGAAAACTTTGTCAGACCATTCCAGATTGTCGAAGCGTTACGCGATCAAAGGGTCAAAATGGTCCAAACAAAGGTAAAGTGATATTTAATTCTAGACATTTCATATTTATGTATAAAGATTTGCGCGTGCGATTGTGTCGAACATATATTACCATCAATACGTTTAGAAAGAATAAAGGACGTAACAGGTAGATGTATAAACAAATACGCATTCAGTATGCCACATTCACATGTTAATTGTAGTTTTGCTTTGTTTATCACTAATATATTCGTCTTCATACAGGAACAATACGCCTACCTACACGAGGCTCTAGCGGAAGCTCTCCTGGTGGGGACACACCACGTGGTGATCAGACAGTTCGAAAGTGTCTACAAGTTTATGATTGGAAAAGATAGTATTTCGAAAACTACACGACTGGAACAACAGTTCGAAGTAACATAATCTTGTAAATTAAGTAGTTTCCTGTATGCAAAAGCCTTATCCACGCCTTTTCCGTTCGCCCTTTTTTCCGTCTGTTATAACGGCTTTGCCCGGACTATTCTTATGCAATGTTCTTTACAATTCATACACTATTTTTTTCAGTATTATTTGACATATACTATTATCGATTATGAGTTACAGTTTGCTTATATCCGTTGCAATGTCACCTTGAATGAACTGTAGCCCTATATGACTTTTTTATTATCTAAATGTATTAATTTCTTACTTGTTCAATCAACACAGCGGTATAACCTGTTTCTTTCCATTTACGATGATCTGAATGAACTAATAAATGTAAACTCTTGTTTTTCGGCTTTTCTAATAGGACAACTATCAACTATCTCAGCCGTAGAATACATTTCTTATTGGTGCACCTAATGCTACATCAGTATACTGATGAGTTCTTGTTTTAATAGTATTTACAATGTCAACAAAACTCCATCACCGTATCATGGAAGAACTTTCAAACATATGTGTTTTTGTCTTCTATCAGTGTTCAAATTTGGAAACGTAATCTTAAATTAATCTAAGGAACAAACTGATAACATTGCAAAATGACAATTCCTCATATGAAATAAGCACACACAAATCTTAATAGCACCAACGTAAACACATCCATGACATTATACAAATTACCAGCATATGTAATAAATGTAACGAATTTTAACGATAACATAGGAACTACTGAATGGCGCAAATATTTCGAGTTACCGCAGAATTGTACAAATAATATATCTTGCATGTCGCCGGCCTGCTAATGGATTATGTTAAAGAATTGTTTGCATGCATGGGCTGTACAATTTGGAATTTCAGTTGCTTATGCGCAGTGTTGAAAGTCGTGAAGGACATTTGCAGCCAGTGGCCAGCCAAGAGGCAGAATATGGCAATATTGGGGCACACATGGCTGAAAGTAAGATGCGTTACATAATTTAGAAAAAATAAAACGTGTTTTTCTTAAGTATCCATTTAATGTGCAGTTATAAAATATACTTATTTTCTTTTATTTTGCATAAGATGCATATCGACCACAACTTTATGGAAGGAGTGGATCACAAGATGAAATTTATCTCCCTGTAAGTTAATTATATATACCGTTTCATTTGTTTCAGTTGATATAAATTGATTGCGTGGTTCTTGTGCTTTCACTTAATATGGCATATTTGATGGTGTATGTAAACCAACACGTACGAGTAATTGTAATTGGCATTTTAAATAAAGAAAACTGCCTTCCCCTGGGGGCAATGGTTTCCAACAAACCGGAAGCAGTCTCCAACTAACAAAAGATTGTATAAGAACAAATGTTTGGACCAAGTTTCTTGAAGATTAGACAATAACTGATACGTATAGCTTGTTATCAAGGTTTTACTAAAGCCATATATGGAAATATATCCACACCCCTTCGGCCATGTTTTTAAACTCGACCCATACATCATAAGAACAAATGTTCTGACCAAGTTTCACGAAGATTGCACTAAAATTTGACTTCTTTGGTGTTAACAAGTTAATACTATAGAGATATAAGAAAAACCATTTTCAAACTCAGCCGAGATATCACTAGAGTAAATGTTCTGTCCAAGTTTCACGAAGATTGGAATATCAATATTAATTGTATAGTGTTGACAAGGTTTTACACTAGCCATATAAGGAAATTTGGTCCGTCCCCTGGTGGACATGTTTTTAATATAACTGGAACCATTTCTAAACTCAGATTAATATTATTAGAACAACATTCTTACCAAATTTCATAAAGATTGGAAATAAATTTTACTTCCATAGTGTAAAAATCTTGTTTTTAATTTGACCTAGTGACCTATTTTTTACATCAAGTGACGTCTCTGGTTTGTTAAGAATATAAATGATAACGACGTATGACGAACGACGGACGGCGCACGATGGACAAAAGACGATCACAAAGGCTCAAAATTAGCTCGTTGTGCACAGGTTAGCTAATAACAACGTTTACAGTGTAAGCCTTAGGTTGTAATATGTGTTGTGTTCTGAGAAAACTGGGGAAAATGCATGTGCGTAAAGTGTCGTCCCAGATTAGCCTGTGCAGTGCGAAAAGGCTAATCAGGGACGACACTTTCCGCCTTAACTGGATTTTCGCTAAGAAGAAACATCATTTAAACGAAAAATTCCATAAAAGCGGAAATTGCCGTCCCTGATTAGCCTGTGCGGACTGCACAGGCTAATCTGGGATGACAATTTACGCACAAGCATTATGCCCAGTTTTCTCAGAACACGACACATATTTTGGTAGATATTTAAATGATAGTGTTGTTTCAATGTTCATAAAGCGTATCGGATACATACTTGATTAAATAATAATTGAATCCGATTGATGACCTTAATCAAACAATGTGCAGAGTTTATCGCATTGTAAGTATATTGAACAGACATTCAATGCAAAGACGGGAATAATTGTGCTTCACAAACCAAACGAGAAACAGCTGCCTATGTTTTGGTCCCGTCTCAAACAGCTTGGCTCTATAACGGTGATTGATCTTGCATCAGATGACCTGGAACTGGTAATATTACTTTTGTATAAAACAATAAGTTTTTTTATACAGGCATCTTATGCCTTAAATAAGTATGCCTTGATAGTTTTTCGAGATCTTTTTTGAGTTCGTTTGAGGGGTAAAAAGGAACTTTGTGTTGTGTTGCCAAAAGAGTAATGATTTAGTGTTGCAATTTATTATTGTTTGCGTCAAATGCATAACACCTTTAAATTACACCATTCCTCTCGTTATATATATA
>VMBQ01003451.1:30865-55976 GCA_007657795.1 Dreissena rostriformis
ATATATATCACCAGTTTCTAACTTTTTCAGAATAAGCTAAGCCAGGTACAATGCTGTCGGTGTATTGTTCCATATTAGGGCAGTTTCTCAAAATATTCAGTTAAAAAAGATATTAAGTTCTTCACATCTAACTTGTGTTATTCTATATCTGTAATTATGGATAAAGATTGGTACACGGTCAGTTAAATTCGTTAAACATCTTCTTACTAGCTGTGATGAATAATGTGCTACACGGTAGTACATTTGTTTTTGCCGAGCTACGCTTTCACCTAATATTGTTTTACTGACCTGATATAACAACGTAAAGGGTCAGTAAGAAGCCGAATAATTCATCTTACTATGTTATACTGAGTTAAATATAATGTTGATGCTATTTATTCCATGCCTATATGTTTGAGCCTTTCTGTTTTCAACGCTAGAAACACGTACTAATAGACAGAAAAGACGGGTTACAAGCAACTAAAGACCTATCTGTAATCAAAGAGGCACACCAAGATGGATTCGTTGAAATAACTTACTCCATGACACACGAGGTACATTGACAATTATAATTATTGACTCGTTTTTTACTTTTTTCATTTATTTCTTTTGTTATAATTGTTGACATGTTTTTATTTCATATTGTTTTCAAATACACAACAATAGACTAGCAGCGACAAAACCATAAAACACTTCGTGCTGCCTTCGAGGAAAGGAGCAGACATACCAACAGACAGGAAATTACTGCTTGAGATGATAGAGGCGGTGCACACCTGGCAATCCGATATGGCAGACGACAAACCGATATTGATACTAGATAAGTAAGTAGAGCTTATGAACAGATATTGGGTTTTGTTTTATTAGAAATTCAAATGCCCACATATTCAATTGTACTATAATGGACATAAATAGCAATGTAGTATGCTGGTAAACATGTAATCTACTCCGAATACCAACTGCATATATAAAGTGTTACAAAGTATAAATGTATTAATTATTTTCTTTTGTCTCTTTAGTGTTTGAAATACATATTCTAAATATTTTGCAGTGGCGGATTCGAGAAATGCGGAGTCGTCGCTGTGTTATTGAACGAGATTTATCGCATATTAGAGCAGAATGGTCGGATCAACATTTTACAGTCAGTCAAGACAATGGTGCACGGGCATAGACTTCTCATCCACAGCAAGGCATGTTTACTTAATACACTTGCAAAAAATGATGTTTTGTGTAGTTGATTGAGTAGTTGAAACACTTTTGTAAATGAAGTTTTATGCGCTGAACGAAAAGTTCGCTTCTAACACAAGAATTGTTTTTTTTTATTTATTTTGCAGAAGCAGTACAAGTGCTGCTATGATGTGATATTGGACTATGTTCAGCAACAAGGGGTTTATCAGAACAATTAATCTTACAATGCCATATAGTGTGCTGTATTGTATAGACTTTTTGTTACTTCTGATTATGTTCATGTATCAGTTGATAACGATATTTGTTTCGTGTGAGTGCATGAGTTGCATTATTATGGTTTGTATTAATACTCTCTAAATACAATTGTATAAACATTTTTGAAACTTATTGTTTTGAAGTGTATAACCCTGATGTCAAAACTATAACACTGGGCTGCTACCGAAGTTTAAACATGTATTTATATGGCAATCAACAATTGTTTGTTTTCGCTGTTTCTATACGTTTATCACAGCATGTTAGGTTTTGTAGATATGTGTGTCTGTTTTATGTGCTGCCCTGCAATATAGTTAAGTTTGGCTATTGATCACTTACTATAATTAAGGTATTGAAAATATAATCTCCTGGTTGTTATTGTAAACTAACTTTGTATATATGTTTCGGAGAAAATATGTTTTCAATTTACCAACGTGCAATTTTCCAATGTTACTCTCATTAATGTAAAGTGTATGTATTGTGTTGTACTGTGGTCTCTGAATTATCTTTTTTTTCAACTATAAGTTGCAAAATGCATGTTATGTCTTATGTTATGTGTCATGTTCATTTTCATTAATTTTAACGTATACAAAATTCCCTTAGTTTAGAGAGTGTTATAACTTTAAAATATAAAGTTCATTGCATTGCCTGTTTTTTTCTGAACCGTATGTTATGGAGTCTCCATGACATGACCATGTGAATCTTTTGAGTTTTTTGTTTACTATAATTGTTAAAAAAAACGTTCCCAAAATCGAACTCACCGAAAGAGTAAATGGTTACCTTTCGTTTAGTCGGAGCTTGGAAGCTAGGTTTATTATGATTATTATGTTGATTAAAATTGTAGAGAAAAGTTATTTTAATGTCACATTAAAAAATATAAAAAACACCAACAAAACACATGTCCTTTTCAAAATGACCTATTTCTATTAATTTAAAAATATGTTTGTACACTTGTGTTCAGGATAGCCACATCCATTTATCGCTAGGTGAAAATAGTTATTTTAATTTATAGAAATTTTACAAATTGAACTTCTCATAAAAGTGTCCTGTCTTGAACTAGTTTACCTCCCTAAGTTTGTGAAACACGTTGTATGCAATCAGGAGTTTTTGGAACGGTCACTATTTTTTTTGTATGGACAGCGGGCTCTGAATATTGATCGACTGACGTAACAGTCATAGACTACATGCAGATAATGGCCGAGTGCGGTTAGCACTTCATTTTATGATGATGTTTACTCGAAAGTTTGTTTGAAATTAACACAAAAAAAAGCCACGGTGTTATTATTTAAAATGAGTACCAAAACTATTTTTTTATTAAAAACTTAATTCGTAGAGTAAATAATTTTTGGATTTGAGATTATTGATAATCTGTCGATTGTGAAACAGGGCCAATATTTTAGTTTGTAACCAGAGATATAATCATATTTCAGAGTATATGAAGATTGCCCCATCTTGAAATGTGTGATGTTTTTCCCTTGTTACCACAATTATTATTATTCAAGTAGCGGTAGTAATCGCATGCTGAATGGCCGGAATATGCGCATAGCTTATAATTTGAAATTTCTATAGCTGTTTGCTATAATTTGAATTTCTTTGCCAACTTTTATTAAAAATATATATTTGTATCTTTTTTTCAACAAGTATTTGTTTGGTTTCCGTGTAATAATATACAATACTTTACTAATTTATAACTTATAACATTCCGTAAAGACCTGATTGAATGCAAGCGTTTCACAAATAATTGTATTCTTTGTATCACTATGTGAATATATTCATTTTTATCAAGACGTATATACAGCTTTGCTTTATCTCAATAAATACATTTACATAAATTGAGATTGGTCAGTTGCAAAACAAGTTTTAACATGAAACATGATTTTTGTATCTTAATATATACATTCTGAATTCCGCTGAAGGTCATTTGAAGTGAATATTGTTTATTCAAAGAACGTCTATAGGATTACATATTTGACGATCTAAAAATATAGGTATGGTAAATCCATTTTCAAGAAATGTTTGTTCGGTTTCTGTGTTTTCATTATATTTTACTATTTGATAACATTTCATGAAAATCTGATTGGATGCAAGCGTTTTTATAAATAATGGTATTTAGTTTACACGTGTATGTAATACATCAATGTAGTCAATGTAGTCAATATTATTAAAAAATCTTCAAAAAGGGTGTTGCGTTCGTTTTGCTCACACTGCTTTTGTAAAAACGGAACTTCAGTAAAATTCCAGTTGAAGTTCTTGCCTTGTTTGATAGTATTATGTATCTAATATTTGTGTTATCATTTAACCTGATCACCGTCTTGTCATTATAATAAAATATGGTCCGTTTCCATGTATATAAAGCATCATTCGTTAACGATACATCCGTTATATGTCCTTCAAATATAATGCGACTTCTTTTTTCTCCATTTAGCTTGACTTATCGATTCAGTTCTATATCGAAATAAGAAGATAACATGAACGTAAAATATATTCGTTCGAATCAAGACATACACTGACATCTTTTATAACATGATCCAATATGCTACAAGTCATATATAATCAGGATCAAAATATATTTTATATTTTTATAATATTCGTTGCAAAACAACCTGTGTCTTCATAGAATAATGAATTGCGATACCACTAATGTTATTAAGATGAAAACATAAATTATCGTTTAAACAAATGTCTGATTTGTGAATATTGTAGGACATTACTTTGACAGATCACACTAATACCAACAAGAATGAAAATAATATGGGTACAGACAGAAATCTAAATACTTTCGGAAGATCGGAAGCTACACATTATGGTCCAGCTATCAATTTTAAGAACTACATGGTCAATGGTAGGGTATCAGATCTATAAGAAAGGACGTATAGGACAAATATTTATGTTACACTTATGTTTATGACTTGTTTTCAAATACAAACAATTGCTTATAACAAGAAGGAAAAAATTATAATACTTATATACATTAATAGTGATGGGTCATCCTTTTCTTTTAAATTGGACTGTTGTCACAAGCAAAACATGCACAGCCATTCCAGATTTCAACACACTTGATATTTTGCTGATGAGAAAGTTGTGTTTATTTGAATCAGATAAGACTAACAAACTTAACATATACTTTCACATGTCACCCTATTGCAGTTTTCATACTCATTAAAAACTCTTTCCCAAACATGCATTTACATTTTAGATAATATTGTATCATAAACCTTTGACTAAGGAAAGTCATCAGCCATCGATAAGTTAACGTAAAACATGGTATAACAAATGCGTTTTATACCAATGAGGTAAATGTGGCATTTTTTACATATGCACTTGTTAAGTTGATGTGCCCGTCATGTTGTTAATATATTGCAACAAACTATCTTGTGTTCACTATGAAGTAATGTTGTATTATCAATTTGGTTAGTACATTCTCACAAGTTGTGTTCACAAAAAATAAATAAAATCGTAATTGCTTGCATTTGAACCCTTCAAGTAGATAGAAGTGTGTAGCATATACAGTGATTAAGTGACGGATTTGCTATCAGTATTTCAATCAATAAAAATAAGCAAAGAACATAAATGTGAAACATTTGCTTTTGTTTAATATTATTGTAACTTAAATAATTGATCACTCCTGAGCTAGATTTACATTTAAGCTATACACACATATAATTACAGCACACTAGCTTCTTCCGAGCTTGTGTTATTGAGAGAAACAGAAATTATTCTATTTCGAACTACAGAGACCTTGACTTTGATTTAACTGGTCCTAAATAAAATCCCAATCTGCTTTGACCTTGACCTTTGCTGGCACCAAATTTTATTCCAATCTTGGTTTGCATGTTATCTACTTACACCCACATTTGAGTGCGATACCTCTATCCAAACTTAAGTTATTGACTGCATGCTAATTGTCAACATTTAGTAACAATGACCTTGACCTTTACCCGACACACCGCAAATAAAATCCCTTTCTAGGTTTCGCTGCAAGTTTCATTAATTTTGGTCAATGTAACTTAATGTTTTTGACCAGAAACCACATGTTTGCTGTTTTTTTTTTCTTCTAGTTTTAGTGACAGTGAAATTGACCTCTACCCGACTGGCCCAGTATTCAATATTGTTATATTTGAGTATTCAGAAGCTGTCACCAGTAGACCTATTGTTGTTATGTGAATCAAAACATATTTACAATACTATCTTTAACAGATGGACCATATTTGCGTGTGCTAAGAACGTAAACACCACCTAATCGTTTTAATAGATTTCGAAACATATCGCACTAGTGCACTAACATAATTCGTGTACAATTCGATTCACTCGTCACTTTTTGCCATTTATGCTTTCATTTGCTATCAGTGTAGGTGCATTTTATTTAAATTGTTTTAAACGCGCGTTTGGTTAATGATTAATTCTGGTGACGATCATGCAGCTCTCACAACGGTTTAAACGCTTTGTATTAACCGTTCCAAGGCGGTGATCCCAGTTTTAATAATTGCACGTTGATATTTTCTGTTCTGTTATAAAAGAAGTGAATAAGAACAAGACTTTCTCTTTTGATATAGTTTCAGGAGTGTCCTTGTTTATGATGAACTATTTATTTTGATTCATTGGATCTTGTCAGTAAATGCATATGTAATTGTTTTCTATACGCTCGCAATTCATGTGATGAATGCTCCATTAAGTATTTATCTTGTTTTATGACAGGAACATGACTGAAATGAAATATCAAATTGTTCTTTACATTTTATAACTACAAGTTATTGTTAAGCTGTGGAATTTCATGTTAACATTTTATACTCGCTTGTCTTTCAGACTTTCTAAATACAGAAAACCTTCGTCGCCATTTGTCCAATAACACATGTTGAAATAGTACTCGACCATTGGCACATAATTGCGAATAAAGCTCTTGTTCCGACATGAAAATTAATTGTTAGATCAAGCCTCAATCGGAATAATATTGAATTATCGTTGCGATGTATGTTTGAGGCGTACATGTAGATATTACACCACTTATGGTAATATACGCATCCAAACTCGAGTCGCCTAAAAAATTCATTTGCCAAACGGTGCAATAAATAAAGACAGGTGGATAAACAATTGCACAAAAAGAATTGTGCCATCATAAGGCATGATTATAAAATGTGAATTGCAGTGAATGAATAGAAAGGTGTGAAGCAGACTCGTTTTAATATGAAACCTGTGCGATTTATTGTTTTCTGTTGTTACTAACACAGTATTCCTTGGTTAAAAAGCAGAACTGAAATTTGACTTGATATTTAGAATGAATTTGAGGAATCGGTAATAATGTTCAAAGCAGAATGCATTACTGTAATTACCAACGATATAAGAGCTTCCGAAATTATAGTTTTTTACACATCGAACGGATTGCCTAACCATCTTCTAGAATGTATTTGGGGTTTCTTAGAGAAGACGTCTTTACATAGGGTTTGAATTTAAATACCAACTATGAAAATGAAAACAACACAATTATGAAAACGTGTATTTTATAATAAGTAAAAGCACAACTGTTTACAAAGATTGACACTTAAATTTATTAAACTGTTAACGCTATCGGTTAATACGATCAATATTCCCAAAATATATATTTGATCTTCTAATGAATACTTTGTTCACAAACTCATTGTTTACGTATGTTCTACAATAAAGTTTTAAATGACATCCAAGTGTGATGTCCGTTTTGATTAAAGTTTATTGACCATAACGATAACGCTTAAGACACTTATTTTATGTTTTATCTTAACGGTTGACCTTGCACTTTGAAATACAAACATGCGTCATGTACTTGACAAGATGGCTGTAAATTGGAAATCATAATCTGAGGTTGTTTTTAAAATCCAATCAATCATAAAGAAGGTATGAAGCGGAACTAGAAATGATGCATTAACCTTTCATAATTGAGCTTGACATAACCTTGTCAGGGGAACGCATAGAACCGCACGAATGTGTCATGTACCAAGTATATACGTTTAAAGTCAGACGAAGGACGAACCAACACAAATAAGTCCTTATCGGCTAGTATAATTGTCAATGAAGGGGTAACAAGATTTTGTTTTAAACAGGCAAGCAATACTTGAGCAAACGTTACACAGTTCATGTTAATGAGCTCTCTTTCAAAAGTTAGCAAGTCATTGTGTGATCAAAATGGTATTGATTTAACAGTTTTTCCAATTCAATACATGCATTTAAATGTTAAAATGACATTTAAATTTTACAATTTATTTGACATTAAAATTAAAAACAAAATTAGTATTAAAATGACACTTTCATCAGCGTTTTATTCTCTAAATAATTACCGTCCATATAAAGCTTCTTAAATAAAATGCGTTCAATTATCAAACAACAAACACAGCTCACCTGTTAAATTGGAAGTTGATGACGAGAATTAACTTTCAAATTCAACACATTTTAATAAAAAGAAGACACTTTCAAATGGCTTGGCCTTATCTTTAAGGTCAATTGTTGAACATTCTATATTATTTAATTGCTTTTTTTCATCGATTTGATTTACAAGTAGAGTAAGAAGTGTTGTCCTATGCATGTCATTTAATTTTACATTTGTGTTCAATATACTTGTCTGTTGATGCATCTCAAAATGTAAGCTTTTGGCTAAAAAGGGTTAATTAAACTTTTCCCAGCATATGTAAAAGACACGTTATTTACATCAGCAGTTTTGTCGCATTTTCATAAAAGCAATATAACAACCCGTTCTGATAAACTATGATCGCCTCACTACGGTCAGATAAGGATGTATTAAGTCTAAGTTTTCTTTTTAAAGTACCAGTAAATGTGTGTGTTTGTTTGCATATAAACTGATACTATGTGTAATTAATTTAATATTCTTCCCATTTGAAGATTCTAATAGTCAATATGAATTTCTTTCACACAGATTTCTGTTCAAGCATTTATCATATGTAAAATATGTATACTTTGTAAAACAACGAGCAATGTTATTTTGTTCCAAAAGATACAATTAAGGGTGCAATCATAACATAGCCATAATAAAGATACATTATAAAACACAATTTGTTTAAAAGCTGTTCATCACAAAAAGTAATTTCTTGACAGTTCTGGTCTAAGAAATAGCATATGTATCATAAATGATCTTACTTCAATTTATACGAATTACAAACATGTTCAAGTTTTTTTTATTCTATGTACTTATGCACGTATCAAAACTATACACATTTGTTTTAACAGCTGGACATTGGACGATGTTATTGTATTTTAGACATGCATTTAACCTTGTTATGAAAAAATCTATGTTATTTTGATACGAGTATAACCAATGCCATATACTATATGTCTGATATATAAATAAACCAAAAACATTTTATATAACTAATTAACATACATTTTAAAGCACAAAATTGATTAAAAATTGAAGAAAAACAACATAAACACTCATTTTTAAATTGTAAAAAAGAACGTTCTGGATTGATAAAAAAACGTGATTTTGTGCAATATGTTACTTTATATTGACATATCGTCTTCCGTGTTAACCTATCTGCTAACTCGTCAGAACACGTGTGTACTATCTCGGGTTTGAAATTAAAATATATTGTTGCTGTTTGTTGAATTATTTAATGTATAACATTATGTCGAATAAAAACACAAACCGACAAGTTCTTAACTCATCATGCACAAACGTCAGACAAATAAAAAACTACTTACGAATTAGTTTGCAGCATATTACAACTTTTTAATTCGAGCATATGATAAATCCCCTTATTTAATGCTCAGTGATGAAATATTGAAACATATCGCGGAAATAATTCTATACATCTTTCTCACTAGCTTACTAGGGACTACCTTTTAAAATTAAAAAAAAAACATAATTTGAAATATAGTTTTGATGCATATCATGTTACTTTTAATCATAGTGAATCATCAAAAAGTAGAACAAATAAAACAGAAGAAAATGCTAAAAAATGCAGAAAACACATATTCGTTTCCATGGCGCTGGGATGTTGATTTTTTAACCCAATTACTGCAGTATTAATGAGAAGATACTACGTACACAACACGTCTTAGCAGTTACTAATACTAAAAAGAATAATCAATAGCATTAGATAAAAAGAAAATGTTTTGCTTTCGGGGCAATGTCGATACATTATTTCTCAGTAAAAAGAAAAAAAATACACATTTTGAATTGCGTGAGCGCTCGTAAAACTATTTATTTTCTAACTTTACTGAGAAAAGGTCATCAAACAATTTCTTCGTTTACATCAATAAATAAAGGGACTGACACAACTCTCATTTTCACTATTTCACGTTCATTGCTGTTGTATATGCCGCATAGACGACAGCCAGTCATACCAAATGTAAAGCAACGCAAATTTCTTCCACACTTCGATTTGTTTTTAATAACTGCTTTTTCAAAAAAGTACATTATGAACCAATCATATTTCCTCAAAAAATGTTTTGTTATCCATTAAAACGTGTACACGAAGTCTTAAGTGGAGACTAAAAACACTTTTTGGATAACATTTTACGTCAAACAAAATTGTATTCATTCACTACATGTGTTATTGACATATATTTGTTAGTACAAGTTATATAGGTGTTTATATAGGTGTAAGATTGGTAATATTGACATTCACAACAAATCATTTACATAGACGTAATATTGAAATTACTTGTGATTGCCAGTAACGTTAAGAACATGCGAAGAGTTTTATTGAATTATAAGCTTTTGCATGTTGATATTTCTGGAATCTTAACTGATTTATTTTTTATTTATTTTTTTAGTATAAAATTTATCAAAATATTGATGTTACTATGTGAACAAACCATTCCATTATACCCATGTTTTGATAAGGCGTTAAAATCAGTTCTAGTTTGCAAAGAAATGAGCAGCAAATGTGAACACAACTGTTCTGCTTGCATTACTGGGGTCCTTGGTGTGCTCGAGTCCGTTGAAGAGTGAGCAGCTCTGTTTCGCCTGATTGAACTGTGCGGTCACACACGCTGAGTCCGTTTGACGCAGACAGATTGACGCGCATTCGATGGCGTTCACAACTTTCGAGACTGTACTGATAGGCGAATTCGACATGGCGATACCAGTGAAAACCTGGTTGTCTAAAAATCAGAGGGGGATGCATTTTTAACAGGGAATGAATCTAACATAATTTATCTTTATCCAGAATATCAGTTTATGTTATTATACTTTACATTTTGTTTAAAAATAATTGTTTATCATTCTTGTAATACCATGTCAATATTTTGTTGCAATATGAACTTATTAATAAAAATCATTAACCGGTATCAGAGCTGAACGTATGACTATCGAATGAGTATACATGAGTTTTGTAGAACATATCGCTAGTATTTCACAGTAGACCAACAATAACATATAACAACATTGTAATTAAACATATTCTTACGAGGTGTTCTTGGTACGGGGTATCCATTGACCTTGAGCTCGCGGAGTACGAGGGATTCATCCTGTGGGTTTGCCCGAATCCTGACATATCTCGAAGGACCTTTGACAGCTGGACTCCACGTGGCTGGGCAGGTTGTCAAAGTGTTTAGGATGAACGCTGCCTCGAACATCCCTTTTGTCAATCCCGTGTCGATGTTATATGACATATCTAAATCAAAATGCGATTTATACCAGTGAATAAATAAGCACATTAACAAAGGCTGAATATTCAAGCAAAATGTCTATGTTAAACTTCAGTGTTTATTAGGATTTTATTTATCGGAAGCCAGTTTATTCACATATTTAATACAATCTCTTATACAAGCTACAAAGTAATTAAAAAGTACATAATCATATCTATTCATATTCCTCAATATTCATATTTCTAAATGCGGTGCTCACGATGCCAATAGTTGAGTATTGTTTGAATCTTTAAACCATTTAAATCTACCGGGATATAATTGTGGAGTAGGAAGATATGTTTGAAAGAACGCCATACAATGTAGACGGGAATTTAACTTGTTTAACCGCCGGCGTAACTCACGTTGATTTTTGTAATCAATCTGTTTACTGTTATGTTAATCCATAACGCACCCACGTCAATATTACGTTCGATAGGCTAGCCGAGCGTTTTCCTGTTTCAAACTGAGAAAAAGTATTGATTTTATCAAAATTTGACAATAATTGGATCGTATTGTAGACTGAAGTCATCGTATTCTCGCACTCTCGCATGGTCGTCATCGTATAATCGCATTGTCGCCATCGTACTATCGCACTGTCGCCATCGTATTGTCGCACTGTCGTCATCGTATTCACGCACTCTCGCATTGTCGCCCTCTGGATTTTAATGTGTAATCACGATGGCACTAACGGTATTCCGTAGTTTACGTGTATTGTTTTTAAAAGTATTTTGCTTTAGGTAGAGAATACAAGACGAGATGTAAGTGACTAGAGTTATCGAGTAAATATGATAGACATATTTGCTATTTGAAAGATGGATATTTTGCTTTATTGTGTCTCTTTTATTTGTGTTTTAACAATACAAATTAAGATTTAGTTACTTAAATCCAAAAGTGTTATGTCCTATTTTATACCATACCATATCATGGTTTTATTTAGACATACAATACATGATATACCACGTCATATTTCTAGAATATAAATCTTAAAGGAAAATCACATGTTTTAAAATCGAAGATAAATGGTATCATATCCGAGTTTAGCACGCCATATTTTGCACTATAATATTGTCTGAAACCTCTCTAAAATGCACGTACGGTTTCGTAGAGATAAAGAAAATCCCTAGCATGCCGTTTGCGTATACTGAAAATCAGCCCAGCTACGCCCCTGGCATATGAACCATGTTGTGGGAAAACAGTATTTAATGCATGTGCGTAGTGTTGTCCCAGAATAGCACTTGCAGTCCGCACAGGCAAATCAGGGACGACACTTATCGACTAGATTTCAGCTAAAAGGAGACTTCCTTGTTACGAAAAATGCAATAAAAGCGGAAAGTGTTTTTCTTGATAAGCCTGTGCGGACTGCACATGCTAATCTGGGACGACACTTTACACACATGCATTAAACCTCATTTTCCCAGATTGTGGCACATATTTAAAATTACATTTATCCAGATTAAGATAAAAATTACAGATTCAACATAAATATTTCAAACACTGTCATGCATAATTAATATAGATCCAGATATATATATATATAACTTTTGGGAATATTTGTCTTTGTTTCTGCAATACTTTGTTGAGATATGAAATATTCCCCTGTAAGATATGTGCTGTAGTATTTATCATTTGAATAATCTCTTGTTCAACCCCAGATGGTACTGCAGAACATGACGATGAGGTGGTACAGTGCCCACCAGAATATGTTGATGAACAAGGTAGCGTAAACAAAATTGGAATGTTAACTTCCAGGCCTCTGATTGAGGAAGTTTTTCGCCTTGATTAATATATTTGAGTCGCGCTTTGGGAAAATGGGCTTTATGCAGTTGCATAAATTGTCGTTCCAGAGTAACCTGTGCTGGGCAAGAAGGCTTATCAATGATCAAACTTTTCCCTGTATGGAATATTTTGTATTTAGGAAGTCTCTTCTTTATGAAAATCCAGTCTAATGCATTTACACTGTATATAACGCCATGTTTTCTCAAAGTGAGGCTCGATTGGAATGTTAACTTCCTGGCCTAAGATTTTGGAAGTTTTTCCCCTTGATTAATATATTCGAAAGCATTGCATTTATTATTACAATTCTTTCAGCATATTCCTACACTGCTTACTGCTTAACCATTATATTTATTTAGTCGTGTTTTTTACTATGTTTAGTTGTATAGTGGAGAACAATTACAGACCTTGCTTTATGCATTCTTTTAGACTTTTTGGCTCATCAGAGCACTAAGAACTCGAACCTATTGTGATAAGTCTATGCCCAGCAATGTGTGTCGTCAACGTTTATTATCTGGATTAAACTTGGTCAGATTGTTAATTTGGATGATTACAAACTTTCTTAGAATTTTAATTTCAACAATAGTAAGGCCAAGTTCAAATTTGGGCCCAGTGTGTTCAAAAACTAGGTTGCCAGGTCAAATATTTCGAAAAGCATGTTACCACTCTAGAAGCCACATTATGACTCAAACGTGATGAATCTTGGTCAGAGTTTTTCTGACAACATCTAGACCAAATTCGAATCTGGGTCAAGTGGGATCAAAATCAAGGTCACCAGTTCGTGTCTATGACCATTGATGTAATTTTAGCTCGGGTGAGTGCTTTAGGGCTTAGATGATTAATCTTATATATCTCTTTATGAGAAAACAGGGCTAAATGCACGTGCTGAAAGTGTCGTCCCAGATTAGGCTAATTAGGGACGCGACTTTCTGCCTAGACTTGATTTTCATTCAGAAAAGATCTCCTTTAAAAAAAATCCATAAAAGTGGCGAGTGTCGTCCCTCATTTAACGCACATGCATTAAGCCCAGTTTTCCAAGAACGAGGCTATTATTATAATAAATATGTCTTTTCAGAAGTCCAGTCAGCTACTCAAGTAATACAGAACATCGCATCTGTGCTGTCATCAATGAAAGAGGAACAACACATGTCAAGGCAACGCAAGAGGAAGTCAGATATGATAAGTAGTAAGATATCAATCCTTTAATTAAGTATCTTGAAGTGTGTAATTGACAGTTCATAATTTGTAGCAATTTAGCTGTAGAAAGCATTACATTACTTCCATGTATCTATTTGCTGAAAAGCATGTACATGTACGTCTATTTGGGAGACAGGTTTCATTATTTCACAAATACAATGATGAAACTTTACACATGACATCCTTGGTTGATATTTAAAAAATAGACGTTTGTTCTGTGTCATGGTGGATGAGTACAATTACGTTTTACATTGACAGGTGTCATTTCTAAAAACATTTTTTTATTTTCTAACTTCGTAACTTTATTATACTTCCCTTCGAAGAAGAGGGGGTATATTGTTTTTCTGGATGAAGGTCTGTGTGTCTGTCTGTCTGTCTGTCTGTGTGTCTGTCGGTCTGTGTGTCTGTCTGTCTGTTTGTGTGTCTGTCGGTAGACCAGTTCGTTTCCGATCAATAACTTGTGAACGGATTGACCGATTGGCTTGATTCTTCACATTTGCATTGGCCTTGGACAGTAGATAACCCCTATTGAAATTGGGGTCACAAGGTCAAAGGTCAAGGTCACTGTCACAATAAGTGTGAAAATCGTTTCCAATCAATAACTTGTGAATGGATTGACCAATTGGCTTGATACTTCACATGTGCATTGGCCTTAGACAGTAGATGACCCCTATTGAAATTAGGGTCACTAGGTCAAAGGTCAAGGTCACTGTCATAATAACTTTGCAATATTGAAGATAGCAACTTGCTTTTTGGCATGCACGTGCATCTCTTGGACCTGCACATACTGAGTGGAAAGATCAAGGTCATCCTTCAAGATCAAAGGTCATATTATGGGTCAAAATCGCTCAAAAGCGGGCATNATTTTGTTTATTTAGCTATCATTATTTCTTAACTTGTCTTCTCTATCGTGATATAAGACAAACTATAAAATGGTCTGCTTTCCGGCCCATTACAGTGCGCCTCCTTCTCTTAGGTTGTAAAGACGAAAAATATGAAAATAATTAAACAATATATATACATGTCCATGCATACATGCGTGACAGTTATATTGCCATGTGCAGCTTCTGTTTATTGTCTTCAGCCTTTCTTGTGATATACGTATATGTTCTGTATCTCTTTACATTTACATGTTAAATACACCATTTTACGTAGGCTCGATAATTCTTACGCTCTCGTTTCTAAATTATATAATGAAATATATTATACTTTATACATGATCCTTTTACCATATTTTCTTTAATTATCTTCAAAAGTGTACTGAACTTATTGCAGCAAGTCTATTTTTACCTGTGTTACCTAATCGACATTTCGAGATAATTGTTAGAGCCAACAGTCTACATCAGCAGCTCATTAACTTTTAACAGAAGAGAGACTATTTATGGCCCATAGACTTCCTTCTCAATTCTTTCTGAACTTATTTTGTAATTACTATTAATTTATAATTTCGTATTAATGCATGAAATGTGTAACTTTGTCAAATTTACCATGTTTAAAACATGGACTGAAATATAAAAAAAACAACCTATTATCCAAACTTATATATTAAATATGACTTGTTTGATATATGTGTATATTTTTGATCGGAGGCATTTAATAACGAAATCGGTCGTCTCGCTGTTTTCTGTATTAAATATAGGAATAAAAGCAATCTTTAGAAATATTATCAGGAAAGGCATTTTGCTATGTTCAACTAGTGTCATAAGATATAAGATAACAGAACATTAAACATAAGAATGATTTGTCATAGCCAAGGGTAGGTCATTGCAAAACATAAGGGGTTAAAACTGACATTCTAACCTGATATTATGAAATTATGATAGTTTTGTGACGCAATTAATATTCTTAACCAGCATATATTCAAACTGAACTATTTTTCATGATACTAAATATTCTCGTTCGCTTCATTCGAGTTGTTTCATATTGACTTTCTCTAAACCGCGTGCTCGGAATTGTCGGTTGGTTTCTGTAATGTATTGTTTCAATAGTATTATTATTTTTTTTTTTTCCACATTTATATAGCGCCCTTTTTCATACAGTATGTGCGATCAGAGGCGCTTCACATTTTTCCCCTAATCACTGGGTCATAAGTCGTCCGTTTACATCTTGGCGCAGTATGCAGCCACGGCACATTGGCTTATTTCCCTCACAGGTACCCATTTATACCCCTGGGTGGAGAGGAGCACATGTGGGATAAATTTCTTACTCAAGAAACTTCCAGTGGTCAGGGCGGGATTCGAACAAGGGACCTCTCGATCTCTAAGCCAGCGTCCTACCATTAGACCACTGCTCTTATTGTTTAAGAGATTCAGTATCTTGTAAACTGCTACTGCCAAAAGCAAATGAAGCCCTCTTATGCCATGTCAATTAGTTAATTATTTGCGAGTGTTTATTTGCAATTGCAACTTCAGGCAATTTTCCAACGTTGCGAGAGCTATAAAAATGGTCATGTGATAGTGTTCGAAAATTTTGATTCAATGCACCAGAATGTATTAACCTTAAGTATTGTTTCACATGGAGCTTTTACGGTGCTGTATGTATAATATTTTCCGAAATTTGTGGAGATCTCTCGTTTAAACAAATGTTGGCACTGTTTCACATTCAACACAGTATGAATTAATCCTTACTTGAAATATTGATATTTTTTAGCGAAAAAATCTTTGAAGGAAAAAAAGTTGTTTTTATTTATAAACGTTTTGAATCTCCCGATAGAAGATCGCGGCAACGACCCGCAGACACGCAGAGCCCCGAAGGATCCGGTATTCATTGACATCAATCGGATAACCAGTGAAATGTAAACGTACAGAATTTCTGATGGGCCAGAAAGATAGACAATGATACACTAGTAAATTTAAATATAATGTATATCTTTCCAAAAGTTTGCGTTTCTTTGCGAAACAATTTCATTATTTTTCTGATTCAGTATCTTTTAGCAAACTAAATGGATGGAACTGTGCTCCAGATTCGAATATGATTTAGTATGAAAAAGCAAGCAATGTGGTCGAAAAACTATTCATATTGACGTTTTCCACTAAAGTTTCTTGCATTATAGTCGTCCAAAGTCCAAGACAGTCACCCAAAAGGACTCTTTCGAGTTGCTCTACTTAAGTTTCTTTTCAAGGTTGTCGCTATCACCTTAGTCTTCTCAATTATGGAAATATCTTCATCCTTATTAGTTTAATAGATGTGCTTGTATAAACAATGTGTTGATGTAGAACAATGTGTTGACGGTGCAACTATGTCCTTTTAGACTCTTCATTTAGTTTACTATTGCAAATCTTCTTTTCTACACTCGTTTTTATAATAACGTCAATGAACGAAGATTTTGATTTACACGAAGAAACTAACACATGCATTAATACATGTATCGAGCTCAATTTGAAGTTTATGAAAAATACACACAGTACAATACTAATAATGTGCAATATCTAAAGCAATCGATGTCAAAATATTATAAATTGTACCGACGAACTGTCATTTCATTCAACACGCCAATATAGTGCATTTAAAACAACATTGTTTGTATTTAAATTCCTTCATTGCAAAAGTGAGTGCATTTGATATAAACCGTTTATGAATATCATGGCCCACTCAAGTTCTCGTAATATCCTGTAAAGGAGATTGAAAAAATCCAAGATTAAACATTGTATATGCTTTTCAAACAGTGTAATACTGAACGCACTTAAAAGGACTCGTTGTGACCATTCATTCGACTTAGCTTAATGAGTTAAATGAGTTTGTTAAATTCTAATTTTGAAGTACCACTAAATAATATAAATATTGTCGCTAGACAAAAAGGCTTTTGTCCTGGAATGGTTAGATTTAAATCATTCATCCTAAATGCAAATATTTATTTTACATAAATATGAATTGGGTTGACGCTAAGTCTGTATTCATTGAAAACATTTGAAATCCATACACTGAGATCAGGAGTGAATTTTCTATTACTATGTAGCTCTTCTGACAGCGCCGAAAACACAAGAACTCTTATATTTTTCAACATTTTTTTTGTGGCATGGCCTTTTAAGTTCTACTGGAATCAACTTTATTGAAAATAATCACATGACCACTGAGGAAGCTTAGAGATTTTTCTGTTTGGTTGGCCTTGAATAGATCTTAATGTCATTTTTCGAAAAAACATTTTCTCGAAATGTTGGATTCAAGCGACATAATTTCCGAGCAGCGAATAAAAAAAACAATTATGTTTTAAGTTATCTAGATACTTTTCTTCCTTCTGCGTGAGCTGGCATGAAGTTGAACCTCATTGTTCTGTCAACAACTTCCCGGTGGCTTCTGATGGGCTAATTGACACATCTAGTGGCGTCGCTGGCATTTGGGTGTTTATCACAGCAGTCGCCTTTTTGTTCTTTAGTGATATGCAAAGAAAAAATCTTCAATATTATTTCATGATGAGTTAAGTCGGTATGTATTGTTATATTTTAATGTGGAATATCGCGGTCTCCTCATATCGTCACTGTGTGTTGCCTAGATTTTTCATGCGTCCGGTGATATGTAGATTTTAGTTAAATTTTACTATTTTGAAGAATAATACGAACAAATGACTTTCACTTTTCATGAACATGTTTTTGTCATGTTTTTATCATATTCTTAGCGTAGTCATTATTAAATACAGTATGCGTGGTGTTAGATTCACCACTTCACACTAGTAAACGGTGTGATGCCGATGAGAAACTTTCACGAAGTACCGATCACAACGTTTTTTACCTAATTCCAAAAGATATGTAGCAGTATATTTAAGAGGGAATTACACTTTTGTAGACAAAATTACTTGAATTATGTGTAGTAAATGCTTATATTTGGAATGGAATTTCATAGCTTATTACAATGTTGTTGTCTATTTTACATTGTGCATACTTTTTTGTTTTGATACACGCGAGATTAGTTAAAAGTTAGAGATGATAAATACGCGTAAAATCATAATACAATTACCAGGTTTAATTAACAAATTTAATTATTTTAATGTTTTCTTACATGCCCAAAGAGCCTTGTGGTTAACTGTTGGGACTTTTAAGTAGAGGTTACTCGATGCACCGGTGAGAGCTTTTCTCAAATAATAATTGAAGAGACCCTTAAGTGTGCATAAAGTTCTTTTGTAATAGTATGATTATAACTTAATAAATTCGACCTTATATCACACATCAATGGTGGAATAGTAAAAAAAAAGAGCCTTAATATACAAACACACTTCTGTTGTTCAATAGTTCGCGTTGCATCACTTATAACGATTTAAACGCATTACCAAGAATCATTTTAATCGCAGACTTCACTGCCTTTTCCGACAACTTGCCATAAAAGTACGTATGTTTAAAAACATTCTCTTTTTGGACAGTTTGTCGTGATGGAACCTTCGGTAAAGACTGTCAACAAAATTGTGGCAACTGTGCTGAAAACACAACATGTGACAAGATCAATGGCTCGTGTACACATGGTTGTAAATCAGGCTATACGGGGTCTAGATGCGAGAGTGGTAAGTGGTCCTACGAAATTAAACGAGTTTCTTAATTTATATCCATTACTGCCTATTCATCGAAAATCGTTTATAGAACACAAACCATTTCTCTGTACTGAATATGTAGGAATCTTGTGATCCAGACACTAGATTATGTCAAGTCGTTAATATGATACTTATAAATAAAATTGCGAATTTCGGGAATCGTTGTTTAAATCGAAACACATTTATCTTGGCCTTTTCAAGTTTAATGAGTTGGTGAGATTTGACATAGTCAATAAAACAAAGACAAAACACCGGAATAAACTCCAGTATCCTGCCAAAATTCGAAGTATCCAGACAATTAGTTTACAACAGGGCCATATTTTAAATCAGTGCATCTAGAAAATGCCTGTCAACTCAAGCTGTATATATTGCGTGTATCGATTTGAATCATAAAGTACATGATGCTATCATCATTTGCACATTTTCACCGAATCCAAGATTGCCATTAAAACATAACCACGCATTTTAGGATAAATAGTTAAAAGCGGAATCTGAACTCAAACAAAAAACAATTTAAGTGGGACCGACCGGTAAACTATGTAAACGAAAGGTGTATTGCAATTTAAAATCAGAACTCTATTGGTTAATCTACACATGAAAATGAATACCAATACAACAAAGTGTTCTGCTCAAATGGCAATGACCTGTTTTTGGCTTAAATTATATGGCACATATGTTCTACTTATAAACTTTGAAAAACAAAGAAACAAAAAAGTAAAAATGTGTTTAGTGCACAAACGTTATGTTATCACCATTAAATTGGTAGCGGACTCAAGTATGACAATACATTAAACTTTGTCGAGATTTTTTTTAAAGCATTTATTTTCATTGTTTGACCATTTTAGTATTACAAACAGATATGGACGAAAGATTTATGAACTTCCCGATTCTTCAGATAACACTGTACAAATTTGCTTGGATACCTAGAGGCAGGATGTGTCAAAAGATGTTTGATTTGGAATTTTATAATTCCTGTTTGTAATTGAAGCACACATTATCATACCCTCCGTAAATCTGTTAAGTTAGTGATGTTAATATAACTATCATAAATAGGTGTTTTCCACATTGCTCTACGTGTCGAGGTAGCATATTACATTACGCATTGTGTGAGGTGAAAACCAATGTGTAACTCAATTGCTTGACATTGTCATTGTCTGATTGAAATAAATGATAAAGCCATTTATCTTGATTTTTACCAGGGTTAAATAATAAACTTGATATTCGAAAAATGCGAGTTAACTTAGAGAAATGTAATTAACTTTGTCAAAATTCAAACAATCTTTGCGAGTTGAACTTTTCTTTAATATTTGTTGCGTAACATCTTCTAAGAGTCCGCTACTAAGTTTATTCAAATTAGGCCCATGGGGTCAAAACAGGCATCATCCTGAAGATCCCTTGATTTATATAGTCTAGTATAGCAAAATTACTTCTCTAAAACAACAAGATGTAATACTTTTCATAACACAGATAAAACCCGAGTAAAAACAAAGTAGTCGTTTGAAGTGTATATACTCTGAGAACAGTACATTCTCTACTGGCGTTAATTACAATTTAATGCCTATTTATGAACCCAAATCATAATATAGGTCAACGTTATATTTTATTGAATTGCACACATGAACGTCCTGGTAGAAATTTGCTGTCTTACAATGTTATAACAACGATATGTCGATTGGTTGTGAGGCTATATAGATGGCGAACTTGAGTAACTTCGGAAACGTATTCTTCAAAGAGTCAACTGGATACTGTCTTTATGCATAATTCCGGTGTTTCAAGAAAATTCGTTTTAAGAAAAGAATCTAAATTATCATCTATGATCTACAATCAGCATTCGAGTGTTTAGTAACCCAGTCTTTATGATCATTACCTCTTGACCGTTGACTTATCCACTTTAAGTACTCTTTTCAATTATAATAAACTCTTACTTATTTATTATAGAAGGAGTGTTCTATGCGATTGGAGTTTGAAAAGGGGAAATAGTGGTGAAATTGATCTGCTTGTACCTGATTATTTATTTCTTGTAAACAATTATTAGCTCCACTACTGTGCCCGGTCTTTAATTTGTTTTATTCAACAAGTACTTATCCAGAAACGTTGTCTATAAGTTCATTATATACATGCCTTAAAACCTATAGGGAACTGGGTCCCTATTCATTTTATCGTTGTTGCGCCAACTTTAATTTGCCATATTTGCTTTAATATTTGGTGCGTTACATCGTCTAAGAGTCCGCTTCTAAGTTTACTCAAATTATGCCCATGGGGTCAACACAGGTATCATCTTGAAGATCCCTTGATTTATATAGTCTAATATAGCAAAATTACTTCTCTAAAAAAACAACAAGACCAAGAGATGTAATATTTGGCATAAAACAGAAAAATTCCTAGTAAAAACAAAGTAGTCGTTTGAAGTGTATACATTCTGAGAACATAACATTCTCTACTGGCGTTAATTACAATTTAATCTCTATTTATGAACCCAAATCTTCATAGATGTCAACAATCTATTTTGGTGAATTGCACACTTGAACGCCTTGGTAGTAATTTGCTGTCTAACAAGATCATAACAATGATATGTCGATTGTTTGTGAGGCTAGATAGATGGCGAACGTGGGTGACTTCAGAAACGTATTCATCGAAGAGTCATTTGGATACTGTCTTAATGCATTATTCCTGTGTTTCCAATTTTAAGAAAAGAATCTTAATTATCATCTATGATCTACAATCAGCGTTCGAGTGTTCAGTAACCCAGCCTTTCTGCTAATTACCTCTCGACCGTTGTCTTAGCCACTTTAAGTACTTTTAGTACTCTTTTCAATTATTATAAACTCTAACTTATTAATTATTGAAGGAGTGTTCTATGCGATTGGAGTTTGAAAAGGGGAAATAGTGGTGAAATTGATCTTCTTGTACCTGATTATTTATTTATTGTAAACACGTATTAGCTCCTCTACTGTGCACGGTCTTTATTTTTTTTTATTTAACAAGTGCTAATACAGATAAGTTCATTAATTATATGCCTATAACCCTATGGGGAACTGGTTCCTTATTCATTTTGCTGCAGTTGCGCTTTTGTTACGCTTTTGATTCGCTTTTGTTACGCTTTCGATATTTGAATAGCCAGTATAACACCATTTAGGTTAACGGCCTTTTGAAGAAGCTATAGTTGAAGGCAGAGTTGACATAATTCGTCAATTCATCAGCAATTTTGCGGGTAATAAAAATAATATTGCATAGTGCACATTTGTGTTTTTTCTTCTTCTCACTTGATAATTAATATAACATTGAACATTAGTCAAACAAGAACTATACTAAATTTTGACAACGACCAGAAAGTATGAGTAGGATCAAAATGCTGTATCATTTGCAACCCAAATATGAAACTTAGTGTTGTGTTCAATGCCGAACTTTGGGTCAGAGTCTTGTTGACACCTAAGTGTGATCCCAGGGTAACACCGCATTAACACCAAAGTGTCAAGAGCGGTGTCGGTATGTTTACCTAATTCGCGAGTTCAATTTTGCTAGCGGATTTATTTTTATGATATGTTTTCATTAATTATCGTATAATGCATTCTAGTTTGTTTAGATGATATTGCTACAAAAATGTTAAGAAAATGTTTATAATGAAATTTCATTCACATAATAATAGGAATGAGACATTCCGACGAGATATTCATTTATTGGTGACTGGTTCTTATAATTCAAGTGTCATTATTGTTTCTATACTTTCAAGAAGTCTAAAAAGGGGTCTGTTAATTTGTTAATTTTTAACTTAGTTATCTCTATACCACCCATAGGATGCTTAACAGTCCACACACATGTCCGCATACAATTTCAAGATTTGCTTTAAAGCACAGTCATAATATAATCGAATGTGTTGTGTTTAATTTGAACTTACGATTTAAAACGCAAAGAAAAATATTTTGAAAAAGAGTTGTGTCTTATGTAATTCAATATAGCGAATAATTTCAGTACTTTAAGCGCTTTGATTATCATACAGGAGGAAACAAGGAAAATGTATCTACGATCAAGTGACTAAATTCAATTAGTGAAGAATCTTCATATGTATAGAAGGAAGTTCTTGAAATTGCTTTAAGTGAACAGGACGCGCTTGTATCATGCTTACTTTTAATTTTCCTCGACATCGTTTGAACTGAAGTTGGGGTTTCAAGCAGACATCAATTTCACCATGTCTTCAAAAGAAAGGCTTATTTTTCTTGTAGTTGGATTTTTATTGGAAGTGAGCACAGCTGCAGGTAATATTTTATATTTGTTTTTATTAAAAAAAAAACAATACCAGCATACTTATGTAAGTTTCCATTCAATACTTATATAGCAATTCTCCAGAAAATAAAACAAACTACAACTACTTTAATTTCGTTAATCAATTGTTGCTCCATATATGAACGTTAACAAAGGGCAATATGTTAGAAATTACCGAGGAGAGGGTATTGCCTTTGTACTCGGAATTTCTCTTAAAGCCATCTACAATTATATGAAGATTTACACGAACGCCTTCAATACTTGCAGAGCTATGTTCCACACAAAATGTACTAAAAACAATAAGCAAACGGCGATAACTCAAACACTACCTAAAACTGAATTGTGGTTATTTGACTTTTTGCTCTCAATGTCCTCTTTCACTGTGCAAACTTGTATTTTAAATACATTAAAAACTTAGGAATGTATGCCCCGAACAAGATACAATCCTCAAGAGAGAATTATGGTCCTTGCACTCTGCGCTTCCCCTTTCCAACCATCTAACAGTTTATGAAGTGTCAAGTGAATCAGATTAATATGTCTTAAGTAATGCTCCGCACAAGAAGAATACAATGACGTTCAATGATAGCAAGTGATAATTCCTCAAAAAATACGGATAAGAGAGTTGGGGTTCATGTACCACTTCTTCTTAATGTCCTTTATTAATGTACCAAGTTTTATCTTAAAATATTCTATACCTGGGGAGTTATGCTATGCAAAATAAAATTGACTGAGAAGCAAAGACTATGTACATCCCGATTAGAGAGTATGGTCCATGTACTCTCCCCCTTTCTTAATATCCTTTGTTTTGATTTGATGTTTCATTTGAATCCCTTCAATATATCCTGAGACATGCTCCGCACAAGAAGTGGACAAGTTGACTATTCAAGAACATTCGAAACGTGAGTGGGTACATTAACAAACATATACTGATTCAATAGGCAAAAGATATAGATTGTACCGCATAAACAATTTAACTGAATGTAACTAATGATAATAATAACAATAAATAAATAAATAATAATAATAACTAAAATGTTGCAGGTCTGGTACCCTGTCTTTGGCTCATGCTGACATTTTGACCGCAGTCAGGAACCGGTACTTGAAGGGGGCTGTTGCTGTGGAAACTGAACTTTTCCTGCACAGGCTTCTAGCAGGTACTGTGTTCTGGTAACTGAACTATTCCTGCACAGGCTTCTAGCAGGTACTGTGTGCTGGTACCTGAACTATTCCTGCACAGGCTTCTAGCAGGTACTGTGTGCTGGTACCTGAACTATTCCTGCACAGGTTTCTAGCAGGTACTGTGTGCTGGTACCTGAACTATTCCTGCACAGGCTT